>JAPYZR010002037.1:0-18480 GCA_030522945.1 Trichopria nigra
TTTTTTAATATAAAAACAATTGTAGTGTGATAATAAAGTTTACTGCAAGAAAAAAAATCTTGAAAATTTATGCAAAAAGACTAGAGATGCCCCCTTAAGAATGATGCAACAAATTAACACTTAATTGGTAAAATCCATCTGTTCTCTCGGAATTACTCGGAATTAAGACATTTTTCCAGTACAAACAAATAGCAATTTGTATTTGTTTGATGTAAGTGAAAGAGGTTTTCCAGTGCGGATAAAATTTCGTTCGGACAAACGGTGGATGTAACATACTTTCGGTAACTTTATTCCCTTGATACATAACAGGTCTTAATCTCAAAAGTTCAATACAAGTGCATCGTTCACCAAAAATATTTCGAGGCGGATGGTCGTCTTACAATTTCTTATTTACTTCATATATTGCTACGATTCGTTACGATACTTTGTCAGAAGTTGAATCCGGTGACATCACGCGAATTGTAGCTGTAGACATTGATGACGGTAGCAGACGAAAAGATTCGATAAGAAACTTGTCGTTGCTTCGGACAAAGAGAATTGAGCGAACGAGATAGAGAGAGAGAGATGGTGGTAGAAAAATAGAGAAAGATAGAGTGCGGGGCAGAGGACGATAGAGTGGGATAAAAAGAGTCGTATAGAGGATGAGAGACAACGCGACAAGTAGGAGGAAAAACCAGTGGATGTAGAAAATTGTTTCCGCGCGACGACGGTAATCCGCTAATAGCATGTCCACGTCCGTCCAGTAATCCGTAATCCGTTAAGACATGTTCGGGTAGTTGGGAATACACGCACGCGTCCACGCAAACTCTTGCAAGATCGCATATTGTATACAATATTTTTCGGCGTCGTCTCTTCCATTGTCTCTTCAATCGCAAACATCGTGTAATAGATGATAAAACTGTGCCACCGCAAGTAATATTCATAATTTCTTTTTTTGAAATGTTTTATTAGATTTGATAGTTTAATCAATCGACGTAAGTATCTCTCATAATGTAACCACTTCTTCTACGATGAACGTTTTATATCGTTCAAATTATTTATCCTTCACCACAAGTTTCCATTTTTGCACCCCATAATGATCGATGCCAAAGCTACTTCAAAATCAAATCATAAAATCCATGAAATATCCACCCATCACTTTTCCTTGCGTTCTATATGTTCTTGGTAAATTGTAGACTTTCCTCTGAAATGTTCTGAAATAAAATGTGATAATTTACAATTCTGATGCGTAGAATCCTAAATAATCACATTTAATAAAGCATAAAAAGAGGAACTTGAGAAAATGAAATTCTTATTTGAGTCTCGTAAAGCCCACTTAGTTCCCTAATTAAATTCTCTTTTTATTCTCTCTTATTCTCCACAACATTTAAATTTATTTCAGACTTCAAATACTGCGGGGGAGTATCACGAGTTATACAAAGAGAATTTAAAGACATCTAAGTATACAAAAGTCAAACAAGGATTTCATTTTCCTTGCATACTTTTCAAATTCCACGTTAGAAATGTTTCATTTTGCATTTCGATCATTTACACCATTGAATTTGTACTTTTTAGTAAAACTCAACGTTAAATTCATCAATGATTTGACCTGTACGTGGAGCTGTGAATGTAAAAAAAAAAATGTTTAAAAAATACACATAGCATTTTTAAAGAATTATACAAATTAATTTATAGTTGCTGGGTCACGTTGAAAAGCGAAATGCCATAATACAAATTAAATCGTGTCACTCGTATACTCGCGTAATAAATAATATGTAATAAACGTTTTAATTTTATTCAACGACCTATAGCCAATAATGTCGCTTTTCCAGTTGGAGATAAAAGGGCGCGGGATTAAATAATCGGAAATCGCCAGTCTCTGGGGCATAACGCGAATTTGTAGCCATGGCTGCGGTGAAACATTGTTACCTGCAACCAATACCTGAATAACGTGACCCACCCATTGAAATAAAAAAAAAAATACATTTTCTTAAAATATCCCACCGTTATGCGATCGCGATATAAAGCCACAAAATTTAAAGTTCTTGCAAGGTATATGGATTACATTTTGAACACGAATTGTTCAAAAATAGTCAATTATTCGTTCCTCCAAACAAGAAATCATTCACTGTAAATAGGTCGTATATTCCCTTTTAATAAGGTGTGTAAAAATTTGTCCACTTGAAATGAAATTTTACTTACGTACATCTCATTATAGTAACGTGCAAAATTATGCCCAAAAAACTTGTTTGCACTTTTAAGTTCTTTGAAGTATCACCTTCGACTTTCGTTTTTTTTTAAAAACAGCTAACTTTTTTTCCTGAGTAACCTAATTTCATGTCTCTGTCCACGGTGTAAATGGAAATAAAAAGTGAAAACAAAGTAAAAAATGCTATTTAAAAATAATATATAAAATGACCAAACAAACATACTTTTCTATTACTTTTGTGAGAATATTGTGGGAATTGATCGATTTCATTGAAATTCCGTAAGAAATATATAAATATATATACCGTGTGACACTTCAAAATTACAAATACAAAAGAATCCCAAACAATCATATTTTCCTGTTAATGTTGTTTACCGGAAGATGAAATCTATTTTTAGTATAAAAATAAATAAGAAATTTATTACTGCTAGATTTGCTGCTTTCCAAAAATTTTCCACTGTCGTGTCTCCAACATATTGCCCGCGATTCGTCGGTTGTCGGAAGAATCCCTTAAAAACGCACGCATGTTCCTTCAAAAAATACAAGAAAAACAAAAATCGATATCTGCAGATCTATAAGAAGTGGTTCAACATTGTATTTATCATAAAATGTATCGCAAGCGAATATCAATGACAAGGCTACCTTTTTGATACGCCTGCAGCCGACTTCTTATAAAACTATCCACATTCGTTGTGCAGTGTGGTGTAGGAAAGCTGCAGAAAACCGCATCGAGATAGATCATCAATATAAAACGCGCGTAGGGAAAAATATATGATTCTTTCTCGTCTGTAACTGTCGGTTTGTCAATTTTAAAATTCAATTTGTAAATAATTCAAATTAACGCAAGTCACCCTTATTCGGTGAAAATAAATTTTGTTATAAAATGTTATTTCCGAATAATATTTGTCGAATTTTATAAATTGTACTTTATTACTATGCAATTTTAAAGGGTCATATATTTTTGTAACATTTTTGTTGAAAAATTAATAAATATAATTTCCAATAATTACTTTAAATTGCAACAAATCTTTTACGCGACGTACAAAACGTCTGAAAATAAAAATTGACTGAAAACAAGGAAAACAGAGAGGGAAAAAAGGAAAAATAACCTTTTTTATTACATTATTTATCTGGTATTAATTATTGATGATTGCAAAAAATTCATAAATAAATAAATAAATCATCAACAGTAGTAATGACGTTGACATGAGACGATACTCGATTTATACATGCATATAGACTATGTGCATACTAACACAAACTTACGGAAGTAATGTTGTGTGAATGTGTACATGAACACTTTGAACGCCCTCTTTCTGGGGTGCTGTAAGTTCTCGGGTGGTATTTTATGTTTATGTACATGTACATAACCACACACGCCTGCAAGTTTGTGTTAGTATGCACATAGTCTATACCGTATCACGTTGTTAAAAAAAGGAACTGCGACGTAATTTTGCTTGTCTGTCACGTTCCAAAACCGAAATAGCTTTTAGCCCGTATCTATTACGCTAATAGTAATTTCACTATTTCTCCTAACATTGTTCATTTGTCCTCTGCCTTTAACGCGGCAAATAGATAAATTGCCCAAGAATTAGGTAAAAGTATATCCACTTCTACTACGAGTAAGAATAAATTCTTTACCAATAGTTCAATGTAGACATCGATGCGTGGTTACAATTAATGTGTCTAAGTGGCTAAAATAGACACGCATTGTATGCACAAGAATATTCCATTATTATTCATTAGCAATCCCTTTGATTTTTTACAAATGCAATACGTACACAGCATGGAATTTATACGTATACCTATATCTTTGTATACATACACTTTTTTTAAAACGAAATTCAGTTTTTACACCTGCAGATATAATATAATATGAAATTCAATTAATTTCAATTAATACAAGGATGAACAACATTGACCACGCATATATTCAGAAATGACATATACATAATAGGAAACTTATAAACGTTAACAGCGATATATATAGTATATGGCACGCACTTTGTACAAACGCGAGAAAATCACGTTTTATGTACATAGTGTACGAAAAAAATGGTAGAAAAAGCGCCCTTTTTGCAGCGTGGACCCTTATAGAATATTTAGCATCAGTAAACACAGCCATATGGAAGGATAAGCAGATGATAAGCGGAACATTGTCCGGGATATAGTGCGTAACTTATTCTTTCAATAACGCCTTTTTTTACCTCCCCTTGCGTTTATATTTTTCTCCTCCATTTATTACCATCTGTACACATTTTAAGTTATATATCGTCGATAATGATAGCAAACATATTATCAGAAAATGGGGTGTCTTGCTAAATTGCGATTTGAGCATCACCGCGCCCACGGTGCGAAGCTAGGCAAAAAGGATCCCGGGATGAATATGTTAATTGGCTCCGGAATAGGGTGTCCCTACAGGTGATTGATTAAAATTCGATTCGTGCTCGTCGTCTCGCGCGAATGGCGCGTGAACCATGGCGCGATAAAGTTACTCTTCCCCTCGCCCAGCTGCGAATAAACGAGATTAAAATTCCAACGAAAATCACTAGTGAAGGTTTAACTTTCACGGCCTTTCCAACTTTTTGCAATCCTGACCTGCAAAATTCCCTGGCAACTTTATAAAATTATATTTGAGATCATTCGCGTAATAAAATATTTATTTGAACATTCGGGTCGCTGTAATCGTCAAGTATAAATCGTTGAACATGTTCGTTGTGATGAAAATATCCCAATTTACAACAACGAAAACTCCAGTGTCAAAATTCATGTGAAAAATTAAAAAGAGCCTTAGGTTATTTCTTGCAATTAATGGAAATTGCGAGAGAACTATTTTCATCATTAAAGCTAATTTTATTTGAGTTTGCTTATTTATACAAAAATAAGAATGGTTATTTAATTAATTTTAAACTTTGTAACATTTTTTTCTCGATCAAAATTAGAGCAATCGATTGATTAATTACCTCTTACACATTTTTTTAAATAATTTGTTTGAATGCTATATAACTTTCACTTTAGATTCTCTCACGGAGAGATTTCTTTGCCGATACAGTAAACTACTTAATTTGTTCAAATGAGCGCATAAATGCAAACAATTCTTATCCGCTTTGTGTAAAACACAATTTGATCGCAAATAATGCGCTGCAAACATTTCGATTTATCGCGCAGTTTGACATATACATTCATACTGCTCATACGAATAGCATATGAATTAATTTACATAAGCTTACCGTTATGCTGATTTCAAATTTACATTTGACACTTTCGAAATTGAAAATTTAGTGTTGCATATTTTGTAAAATTCTTCCGCCGTTTGTCCAATACGTAATGATAAAATGATGAAAAAGCTATGTAATTTGTCGCCATGCTACCATATTTTCCCATTTTACACTTTATTTACATAATCTGACAATGCTGAATAATTTGAATTTACAATATTATTATTGCTTGATGAATATATCGAATTTTAAGTTTATTATTTGCAAGATATCTTTTTATTTTAGAGCAAAAATTGTATTTCGATAGAAAACAAATTTAATTTATAAGCAATTATGTAATTTAATAAATTATGAATGAAAATACATTTATAAAAGACAATATTAAGATCATACATATATAATATTAGCAAATCCACTAAATTGTTAAAACTATACTGTATATATAATAACCCTTTCTAGAGTTGAAGACTCAATAAAAATAAAAGATCATACATACTCGTATATATATATATATATATGATTTATTCTAAACATTGAGTATATTCGTTTCATTAAAACCTTAATTTATTTCTGCGTTTATAAAGTATAAATCAATATAATTTGTGAAATTGTCTGCTAATTTTTTGACGGAATGCCGAGAAACTCAGTATACATTTTGTTTTTATTTAAAATTCTTTGATATTCTTTATGCTTTTCAAACCGGCCGAAACATAGTCCGAACGTAGTTTGAAACCTACATTGGTACTACAACTTATAACTAGAAAAGAAATTTTCTTCGACATTTTCTGCTGGAAATTTTGAGAGACGGTAAATATTTCAAATGAGATTTAGAATATTGCATATGGTTAAGTTTCGACTTTATTATAATAACACACTCATGTAAAATAAAATTGCTTGACGAATGTTTCCAAAAGGTGAACACTTCACCCTTTTGTCAACTGGCTTTTATTTAGCGCTTAAGAAATATAAGATTACACATGCAGTTTGTAATTTTGAACTACTAACATTTCAATTTCATATTAATTTATAAAACTCTTAATAATTTCGCATGTATTTCTCGCCAATATTTAATTTATATTTTAATGATGAAAATTTTATTAAATTTTCTGTAGCCGTTCTATTTATTACTTGTAAATTATATATATATATATTGGTCAGAAATGTATTCTTATCAGACATTTTTTGAATGTTGGTATGACAGCATTAATTTTCATTACTATTCTGAGACTATTATTTTAGGATATTGACAATATCAGTTGACATTTCGATGACAAGCTTTTATTATTATGATAAAATGTACTAAAAATTTTGCAATATTTGCCGTAATTGCAATAAAAACTGTTATTCTTCCCAAACAGAATTACATCTCGACAAATTTCAATGCAGACATTTCATTCAAGATAGTTCCTGAATGCTAATTGTATTGTTTGCATTTATTATCCTTGATCGGTCATCTTTTCTTTTGCTGTTTGCTGTAATTGGATAAAATACAACTTCCGACCGACGTTCTTCGAAGTACGTCGTAATGCGGGCGTGAGAAACAATCATTCTGAAAATCTCTTAAGCCGATTCAACAATTGCAAGTAACGAAATAACAAAACCATTAATCTCCATTACACTGTTTTGATGTAAGTTTTAAGAAAAATGTCTAGGAAAGTATTTTATTGTGTCATTAATTCATATCGAGTAAATTCTTTGAAGATGTGTCTCGAATCAGTATTTACTTTAACTAAACCAAACAAAAAAATACTCACATTATCACGAATTTTATATGCAGTTTAAAATTATAAAATATATTAATTTAAACAAATGCCGTCATTGTTACTATAAAAAAAGTCAAGTGCACGAGGAATGAGTTAATTAAATGTATCATACTCTTTCCATGCGAAAAAAATAATTTCTTTTTGATTAAAAGTTCACTTATAACTTAATCAGAATAACGTGTAAATTTTTTAATTGGACAAAAAGGCGATGGTTGAATTTGATGAAGTTTCGATTCTTAAGAAATAAATCTTTGTTTAAAAATCTACAATATATCGATTAAGTTAATAAAAAACATGTAATTATAAAAGTAGGAAAATGCAATGCTATTTCCATGCAATTAAAGTTTTTCCATCCCATCTAGTGCATTCCGGGACTTCTCCATAGAATAAGAAATAATAAAAATAAAAATAAAATTATAGCATCTACTAAATTATTGATGGGATCTAATTTAGTAAAAAATGTAAACTCTAAAAATTAATTTAACGAAGTTATGTATTCATCACAACCAAACACGTATATACGTAAATATTATATATATATATAACTTAATACATTTCTGGTTGGTAAAGATGGTGTATTATAAACATAATTTAAAACTTTTTATAGGAATTTACTAAAAATTTCTCTTGAAGAAATTCATTGACATTTTTGTAAAGCTGTACAGTGGTTACTTGAAAAATCACTGACCCCGAAGTCATAGATTTTAAACACCATATAATGAAAAATCGAATTTCACATCTGCACTTAATTTCAGAGTATATAGAAGAAGTTTTTTTCATTTTTTGAATATCCAGATTTTCACCTCACTCTGTATGCTTACGGTCTGTGAAACTTGTTATATATATTTTACTCGTGCAGCACAGAGAAGTCCCCCGTAATTACGAGAACCCGAAAGACGCAACAATTATTCATGGCGGAGGGTGTATTGTGCTCAACATCGTCTCGCGAATTTATCGTGGTACATCTCCGGGATTGTTATCGCCGGAGACTAACCAATGTTGCCTTGTTCCTAGCAACGGGCGACGCTTATTTTCGTTGGCTGGTAACCCCAACGGAACAGCGCGATGAATCCCAAATGTCAGTATTAGCGTAAGACGTTGAAGTTGGCTTCTCTTTCGGAGACGAAGGGCTGTCTTCAATCAACCTATATTCCTTGAAGACTCATTCACATTCTCGAGACAGGAGCAGATTAATACAATTTAAGAATGAGACGAAAGGAATGAAATAAAATAATTAAATCGAAGAATGCCTGTGACATTTGCACACTGTTACAATTTCAATAACGCGAAATCTTCAGATAATTGCTAAGCTCGCCATTATATAGCACAATGAACATAAAGTCGAAGAACATACGGAATTTTGTTATTGGTTAACTCATTTAGGGGCTTCCAATTTAGTTCCGTCAATGTCATTCTGTCCACAAAAATCAGAATTTCAAAAAATTATTAAATAAATTTCTCGAGACATCAGACATTCTAATTTCACCTAAAATTTTTCGGTCGTATTTTCCTAAATTATCATTTGAAGTAATTTTCGAGGTCTTAAGTATACCAACGGAGAAATCATCGAATCTCAACAATTTTCTTTCGGAGTATTAATAACATAGACAAAAATTCCAATGAGATCAAAAGGCGAGCCAGAGAGAGCCAATGAATACTTTTTTTCCCTGTATTTTTTACATATCTATAAATTCAGCTCCATCAGACTCAATTATCACAAGGATTAGATTACCGATTTAATTATAAAGAATGGTTCAATTTTCTTACTTAAATCCACTCGAAACGAGAAGGAACGACTAACGGAGAATGTACGTAACACGTGTAAATGTAACCGCGTAAATGAATTTGGCGTGATGCCAGTGAAAACTCACGGAGTTCTTTGTATTCAAATATACATATTTTAAAAGATATTTGCTTATATTTTCAGGACTTCATAACCTATTTACATACATTGCGCATTTTAATAACTTGATGATTAGTTTATTTCTTCGTCATTTGTATAAGATTGAAATATCCTATTATTATTTCAAAGCGAATTAAAAAATTAATTCATATGTATTCATCTTTTATAAATTATATATAATATATTAATATTATTAATTTTCTAGTAATAAAAATAAGAACCTTGATTGAAAGCTCATTAATGTTAACATATCTCTGTATTAAAGAGTTTTTAACGAGATGTTCTGTTTTTAATGTAGGGCAGTAGAAAATACGTTTCGTTTTAATTGTATTATTTATGTCAGCAGATAGACAGAATGAGTGTGAAATTGACATTGCAGTAATGCTCATCACTATAACATTATCATCTGTATTGCATAAAAATATACGATACGTTATTATTTTCAATTATTGTATTTGATACGATAGAGGGTGCAATGATTTCGATACTTTTAAAGAGGAACAAATTTCCAATGCATCCCTGTTGAACATAAGATCACAGAATTTAAAATAAATTATTTTTTTTAATGTATTTCAATTTAAAATTATTTATTTAGAATGCTATATGTATTCATTTAGATTTATAAATACATAAAATAAATGTATACAGTCTTGAAATGACATCTTCCTATACCGTTGCCTTGCTGGATTACTTTGCGAGAAGAAAATTAAAAAGTAACATTTAATCTGACATCCAAAATAATATTGATTTATTAGTGGTGAATATTCTTGATTTGATAATAAATCAAACATGTATCCAATCATGTTTGGAAAAAAAAAACACACATTTAACGACCGAAGATTCTGTAGGAATTTATTTCAATTAATTGTTGGAATCTTTAATTCTATTTGTTTTTATTCCATTTTATTAGAATTATAATCAATAACATGAAAACCCCGATTTTATATTACGTTTTATCGTACATTTTATATTTAGAGGTATTATGGTTAAATTTAATAAGACGTTTTTAAGCATCTCCAGACCTCGCGGACCATTCTTGTATTTAGTCACAAATTGCTGTACCACTTTATTGCTATTTAATGTATCTTGGAATGGATGCTTTACTTAGAACTACGGCATTAGAATATTGACGACTGCATGCCATTAACACTTAAATTCTATAGTAGATTGCAACCCATTGTCTACCCAATTTATCTGGAGAGATGTTTCGATATCAACTGTGATTTTAGCGTCTGTCAGTTAATTAACTAAAATGTTATTGCTTATCTGCGATTGACATTTCAAGGTGGTGCGGTCGATTATGTATATAGTACTTTGCTTTGCTTTCATATATGCCAACGAATAAGTAGTGCAAGTAAACCGCGTACACTCCTTACATACTGTTGAATTTTTAATTATTGCAAACCACACTTATGTCCGTCAGATATTTTAAATTACTAATTTTAGGGACTGCTGTAGTCGACGAAGTATAGATGACCACTCTTGGGCACTCACGCAATCAACTACACATGTTGTAATACTTTGACTGCGTTTATAACAGAGAATGCTTAAGTACGTTTCTATTTCAAACTTTCTTCAAGCAATTATATGTAAACATTTTGTATATACGCTCGGGCTAAAATTAGAACCATGCAATTTATAAGTAATGTCCGACGCTGTTCCGCTTTCTTGAATATTGAAACCATCAGCATGGTAACTTCATGAGCTCTCTCTCACCCCGCATCTGCGAGCACTCCGCGACATTGCAAACAAAGAAAAAAATCATTCCTAATCAGATCTCTGAAGAACATTTTAAAGTGGACGCTCTTGTTCGTTCCACGGCGAGGGCTTTTCTGAGGCCGTTCAAATCAAGGGTTGGAAAAATTCGGGCCGTTATTCTCGTGTCTCGGGGCCAAGTTGGTAGTATTCACACGTTGCTCGCTCCGCTTCATCCGCCTTCCTCAGTATAGTACCACACGAGAGCTGGGGAGCGAGTGAAACTGCTGCCTTCGGGAAAATGCCGGTGTGGAGCCCGGGTCACGTAGGAAACGCGATAACGTCGTCTCCGCCTGTATTCAAAGTGCAAGAGAAACGGAAAAAGCAACGTCAACGACGCGCGGTAGCAGCACGAAGATCACATGCTACCCAGATTGAGGCTAGGTAAACGTACTCGTCTCATCCCCGCATCTACCCTATAACTCCTTAATTCTCGTTTTCTTCCTACTCTTCGTCCTTTCAAGATCCTCGGCTCCCAAATCTTCCTCTCTTCGCTTTGAGCAAATTTGCGTGAAAATGGGAAAAACGTCTGCTGCGCTCCATTCGTACTGTGTGACCCTCGGATGCTCCAGATATCAGCTGCGACGTTTGGCTGACATTGATAGAATAATGAATTCGTAAAAGTACTAACGGAACTAGTGCTTGATGCGCAAATAGAAGACTGATAAATTATATTAGACGTTTCGGTCAAGATAGAAGAACGTTTTGCTGCATCAATCAAAATTTCCAAGGGATCTCAAGATATTTCAACGCTGCAAACATCTTGACAATTTTTACAGTTTTTACATTCATATCAAATATAACAATGAAATGTTCCAAAATCATCATACATTTTGATAATATATGCAATTCAGTGGTGGCAATAATTTAATTTTACTTTGTCTATAATAATTTATCGCCTTTGTCTTGTGTAAGTTTGATATTATATATGTTTTGCATTTAGTGTTAAGCTAGATAGTCCAGATTTTGTCATCTCTATCAATCATCATCAGTGCCAGCATTTTACCTAATTAGCATTGTTATTTCCAAGATACCATTTTACTCGTACTTTCTTATCTAAATCTAAGCATTCATCCATCAGTATTTAATTATTCTAATTTTTCTTTGTACAGTTATTTGTATTTTTCACACTATATGCACTACAAGTAAAGCAGTATAGTTTTAGAATATTATATACATATATTGGTAAAGTCTTGTCCAATCTTTTGTTCCTCTATCCAGATTTATCATGATTTTCCAGCCGAAACTGTAGGTAATTTCGATCAGAAACTATTCAAATAACTATTTCATAATCTACCAGCGTAACTATAGTCTTGCCGATTTTTGATAATTCATTACAATTTTCTTTGAGAAATAATATTAATCCATGCCAGTGCAAAGTTTAGAAATCGTCTTAATAATAGGAGTACGTTTAAGATAATTTTAATGTCACTTTTACTTAAGAATTTTCAATGAATTCTTGCACAACATAGCAGATGATGCTTAGAAGATATCGTCGCAGTCATTTTGTGAAAGTCTTGAATAGTAAGTGATCCAATTCTCGAAATAGCAAGTCCTGTTTCTCTTTATTTTATAGTGCACGTCGAAAGCAAGTCTTAATCCCACGTGAGCATTAAAAATCAAAGAAGCGTGTGTGTACAGAATTCGTAATTGTGAATCGCGAGGTGAAACAAGTCTTGCTTAGTTGGCAGGAATGGCGTGTGGAAAATTATATCAATTTGACCCATGTATTTCGTCAATATTGGTTGCTCAATATGAATTCAATTCTCCTAATGTTTTTTTGTTATAGAATAGATAAATATGGAATATTATTGATGTCAAATGTACACTTCACGAAACAATTACAGCAATCATTGAGTTTATCGACAAAGGTTCGTTCCAGCCACATATCGTTAGCACTCTCGTTTCAGATTATTATTAATTTACATCGCACACCAGTAGACAAGAGAATGTAATATGAGAACACCATTTCCAAACCATATAATGAATGCTTGCACGCAAGTACCGCAATAGAGATCGTCAGCTATTCAAAATTTACTAAATCGTTCTACAAATGAAAGCACTCTCGCTTCAATGAATCTCTTTCATAACAGTTTTTAATGAATAGAATATAAAATTCCATTAAAATGCATAAAATGTATATTTATGAACTATATTTTTTTATATTATTACAATAATCTTTTAAAATCATATTTTATAATTCATTGAGAGAACGTGTTTCTCGGACATAAATTTTATAGTACATGACGAATCGCAATACACATTTTCAATTTTAATATCACACAATGAAAATAAATAAACTTGACTACGGAACTATTTTTTCAGGCGCTTTTTTTTTATTTCAGTGAGAGTATATTCTTACAGCATGTGTTGAAGAATTGTGTAATTTGCTATTATTTAAATGTCTAAATACTAAATATTTAAAGAACAAGAACAAAAATAACAATAATATCAGTAAAAGGCTAATATAAAAAAATACATAATATATTCAATAAGTTACCATAAACTAAATAATTAAAAAAAAACAACAACAACATTAAAAGTCATACATTATTATTCCAAATGTTTTTTAGGTGTCATGTATTCCCCAAATTGGTGTAGTTATATATTAGATTAAATAAGAACATTTTTAGTGCATCAAACATCTGTATGCAATTCACGTGAAAAGCTATATGGTATACTGAAATGCAACGGACAAGAGAAACACTAGTTAATAATATTGAATTAATATTTCATTTTCAGCAAACTACAGAAACTCGTTACTCGAGTACATTTATCTCGTACGCTGCGTAAATAACACAATTATTTCAAATTTACTGTCGATAGCATACGCGATATTTCGCATATCTTATAGTACAATGAAACGTAATGCCGAATAATCCAGCAACTGTCACGTGCTATTTAGTGTGTGGATGGATGATATGAAGGATATTACACTCGAAGTGCCATAGTGAATCACAGTCAATGACTTATATGACGTCTTCATTACTTGCTGAGCTTTGAATTCATGGAATATATTTACCCAGTTTCTTATTGATTAATTTATAGAAATATTAATTGCGAATAACAATGAGAGGAGAACATAGATAACTACAGGTAGTATATATTATTATTTAACAATTGCCAAATGAATAATTGAATATATTATATATTTATATATAAATAAAGGAATGTAGAAATTATACTTACGTCCATGCCACGTCGATTTCGCCATCGTATCCACTTGTTGATGCCAGGTCGCCAGTATTCAACGAAATATTCCTCCGTATACTCTACACCATGCCCGTTGCCAAATCGTCCTTGTGTACGTACGGCAGACACTACCCTCGGAGTATGTAGGTTTATTTCCAAAAATTCTTTTCCATCTTTGGTAACCATATTTTTAGGGCACCATGCTCCACCACCTTTATCGTTACGTAATCTGCACCAAAAAAAAAATAAAAATTCTGCGATTAAAAAATGAATTAAAATTATGATACATTTGTTCTTCGATTCTTTTTGAATACGACATTTCTAATATAATATATACAAGGCGCAGTCGAATCATTGTTCAATATATCACAAACTTAATCTATGTAACGTTCTAAACTCAGCAGATCTATTATTAAGATCGATCTTACTAAAACGTGATTGGATACATGGAATTTCAATGAAGCGTAAACTATTTGCCATTCAAACATTATATAATATATTGAATACAATTTTAGTACAATCTATTATGTGATTGAAATATTACGCACATGAAACGAGTTATGGAATATCTTGTACGAGTATACTACATATTGGTTGAAAGTCTGACTTCGGAGAGATAACATTTTACACACCTTCGAGTGAAAATTTATTTTTTTAATATTATAGTGGATAATTGACGATTGAGATAAAAGTGGCAGAGTGATAATCAATAGATTGCACAACACCGAATAAAATGACCATGAATCATAACATAAATAACCTCGGCGAATGCATCTGTTTTTATAAAATGTATTATTTTGTAATTATTATCATTTTATTTTGACTTCTAAAACAACGTCAGCATTACACAGGAAAAATGACGTTAAAAAAATAATTTTCAAAACCGCTCTGGTATAGCCTTATTCGCATTTTACTATTCGAGTTAACCGAAGCGAATTTCTATGTTACTAAATAATCACTTGATTTCCATGGAAATATTTCAAACGTTTTGGATATTTCGCGGACCGTATCATAGCCGCGTGCGGCCTGGACGTTAACAATAGATATCTGGTGCTCCGTGAATGTATTTGCAGTTAATTAGGTAGCAATGCCGTTAACAATGTCCTGCATTCTGGAATCTCACATATGTTGGCCATCACTAGTATTATTTCGTTGCACATACGAGCGCGGAAATGTAGAAATTCTTAGTTCGTTTGAATTCGTATTTCTAGTTTGAAATAACAATTTCGCAATGCTCGTAACTCATCGACAAAGTGAACCGAATTCATTTGCTTGAATCAGTAAAACAATGTAAATTGGTAACATTGCTATTGAAAATATTGTAACTGAAGTTTACTAACGATAAATTACATCTATATATTATATTTAAAAAAAAAAATATATATATATATATATATACATAAAAAAACGTCCGGAATATTCTAGAAGCTCTCATTATAGCGGTACAATGGAAATTGAATGGGAAGATTGTTAGTACGGATGAGACTGTTATCTCTTTTAGAACTTCGCTTTCCAACAAAAGGACGCCGTTATGACGTTTTAAGAATTTGATTCATGAAAGAATCATTAAAATAACGCACGATCAATTAAATTAATTTGCTAATCCAATATTACATCGGTGGTATATATATATATAGGAAAAACCGATTTAATCTGGGCGATCAATATTCGCTCTAGATTATTGCAGTATCGAGAGATTTAAGACGCATTCGCAATAAATCTCAAGCGATTACTCAGAATACGTTGGCAATAGACCCTACGTTTGACGGATAGCACGGAATAAAACATCATAATCTGCCCAGATACCACATCGACCTTATTGGCAGAGAAATGCGTTCATTATCGACTGTTATATTATTAAATGTAATGAAATAAACGAATTCAATTGCAAGATCTGAAATTTTCAACTTAAATATTAGATTTACTTTTAGAATGATTTATCAATAATTATTGTGTGTGAAATAGCAGAAAATTATATCAAAACAATGAGTGCGAATTGTATGTTGTATAGTGCAGACATTGAAACCGGAACTTTGCAATTTATGCTGATTTTCATATCGAAAATGTAACTTTATATTTTATCCTGGAAATTCTGGAAGACAAAAAACCCATTTCATATAAATATTCCATCCGAATTTCACTTTCGTTTCTCGAAACGAATTCGAGACAAACTATTTACTCACAATGAATTAACGTTACAAATCATATGGTATAAATTCAGGTCGGTATTTTAAAATCACGAAGAAACCTTATTTGATGTGAAATGTTATGCTTAAAAATCTTATTGTAATTTGTCTTCAGAAAATTTCAGAAGAAATTTTAGAAACAAATCCGCAAATAGCAATTTTTCTAATACTTCGTACTCTTATATGTGAGGAAACATCTATGAAAACTTATGAATAACTCTATGAATTTCTTTTAATTATTTACTAATAAAAATTGCTTCTGTGCGTTCTTCAACATTTTTAATCAAGTATCACTTTATAAATATTTCAAAAAAAGCCTATTTATAAATAGTAAGACCCTATATGAAACAGAGTTTATAAAAATGAAAACATTAATAATTAAATTAAATTTTGTATTGACTTAACCAATATCAGAATAATTACAATTAGAACAGCAGAATAATTAGGTGTATTAAATTTCATTATATTTCACGAAAAATGGCGAAATCCTTCAGGATGTTAACAATTAATTAATTCAAATCATCTCAAGTATAATAATACCCACGATTAAAATTTCTATATAGAAACTATATAATTTAGCAAGTGCATTTCTAGTCGTGTTCAAGAATATTAATTCGGGATTTTATGTTTAAAATATTCTGACCAGAAAATCTCGAAAACGGTTACACTATATATAAAGCAAAGTCTTCCTTCGTATAACGAAACGAACAGAAAATATTGGATTAGGTAAATGATCCTCGTAACAAATGCTCGTGTGTTAAATGTAGCAGAAATGTATACAAAGATACATTTTATGCAAAGACT
Source organism: Trichopria nigra (assembly GCA_030522945.1). Lineage (NCBI taxonomy): Eukaryota > Metazoa > Arthropoda > Insecta > Hymenoptera > Diapriidae > Trichopria > Trichopria nigra. Next base: position 17,010 of record JAPYZR010002037.1, read on the forward strand.
TCCGTTAAGAGTAAAAATACGATATCGTCTTGAACAAGGTAACCTTATTGGTTCTGAGCGTAGTGCCGCTGCGGTGCGAGCGAGAAATGCATCGGGCGACTCGCGAACGATACGGACCAGGCGGGGGCATTTATGCTGCCTCATCAGTCGAAACGCGCATTAGCATTGTTAATGACTCCGGTCGTTACCAACACGTGCTGCACCTACCGACACTACGATAATCCGAAACCAGAATTGCTCGTTATTTTGCGATTGATCCAACTATACCTTAAACGTATGTAAATAGCAACAACTACGGTTAACTGAAATTGAAATGGAAAGCTCGAAGTGTGTACTTTGGATCGCAAAAAGGGACAAAGCGGCGGCGTATCGGTATAGATATTACCGGAAATGGACATTGGAGCTGGAAAATGTGGTGTAAATGGTACCACTAAATGAAGCAAAACAACCGCGAGAGGAAATATTTATAAAGATGCACTTTTTAACGAATGCCCTGTTAACTCAACTGTATCGATCATTTAAATACGTGCACAGCAAAGATTTTGGGAATTTTGGTATTTGACGTACTATTACACTTTTGAAATAAAAAAAAGAAAAAAAAAGTAAATGATTAAAACGGAACTAGTTTTTGTAGACATAATATTTTTCGCAGAAAGACAGAGTCACCTTTGTTAATTTATCTTTCCACTTTACCTGATTTTCCATTTGTTTAATTAGGAAAAGTTTTAATTGTTGTTTAAAGTTTTGAAATAAATTTGAAATAACAAATTTAATTTTGAATGATCTGTTAAATATTCTGGTAAGTTTTTATTCGTTTCTGACACGTGGTTTGGTCTTTTTAATACCGTTTGTTAATATTCTTATGAATTTTTTTAACACATCCTAATTTTTTTGTTACTTTTATACTTTTTTTAAGTTTTGTAAATTTATAAAAATGTTTACTCTCTGTCTTTGTTATAGCTGTCTTTATAAATAACGAATCATGATCAATAACCTACAAAAATATTACTCCATTTTAATGTAATTTATTTATTTATTTTTAATTTTTTAACTCCTTAATTGTTAGTTCAATAATAACAGACTTTCATTGATTTGAATCAGGTACATTTTCATAATTGTTGACCGATCAAAATTGATGACAAAATAGATTTAATCCAAGTTATCCTACTTTTGCTACTTTATACACTTCTTATCATTTACTGTCTATTATTTTTTTTTACAAATAATCTAACATTTATATTTCATTTACATCCATAAATTTAATATCTTTATCCTATAATAAATCATAAAAAAAATGTTAGTGTATTACGTCCCATGGTAGACATATTGTGTATTGTAGACATATCTTATATATATAATATATAAGTTGTATGAAAAAATGGATTAGATATAATTATATCTGGATCAGATATATTTATATCTGAATCATGTATGATTATATCTGGATCATATATGTTCCAGATATAACGAT
>JAPYZR010002038.1:0-18479 GCA_030522945.1 Trichopria nigra
CAAAAAATTCGGATTCAGCGGCCCAAAATACGTAAGAAAAACCTTGTTTCAAGAGGAGACATATAAAGGGCTACGAAACGGCCCTGGCTCCTAGACTAAGAGTTCATTTTTAGCGTTTTCGTTCTCACGGAGAGCAGTCTGAACCTCCGTTCAGAGGTGGAACACGTGCAAACTCCGCAGGCCAAATATCTCACTCGTGGAATCCAGCCTCCGTGTTAAGGAGAAAAAAAGTATAAAACTTTCTCAATATATATATAAAATACGTAACGAATATACTGCGAATAAACGTGATAATTATAAATCGCCGATAACAATATTGTATAATTATATATCTAAATTACTTAACAATGTAAGAAAAGGAGATATCTTTTATTTTCAGAAGGCATTGCATATTTTTAATTTATTGAATTAATTGATCAATTAAATGAGAATTAAATTTACTATTATTCAATAGATCGTATTTCATTATAGATCCAGCAAAAAAAAGTGTAATTCAGTTGGGTTCATTTATCGCAGATAGAAATGTCAAATGTTCATTCATTCATTTTTATAACCATCGAATATTATAACATCAAAGAAAAGAACCTAATCTGCGTATATATATATTATTACGAACATTGTGCGTATTTTTGTGAATGAGTCAGATTAATACGCTCAGTCACGCAATTCTGGCAACTTGTGTTTATATATATATACATATATCGTCAATAATCTCTGCACAGGTGGCGTTTTAGGTTTTCGGAGTCAGCCATTATGGAGATTTCAAAATGGCTCACGCTTTTATTGTATCCATTCTTTATTAATAGTCGTTCATAGATAAAAAAAAAAACATTTTTCATTTAAAAGCAACATTAATTGTACAATTGCCAAAAAACAACAACAACGACTCTTGCACATTCTGGTCGCCATATTGAAATGAGCAGAATAAACTTTTTTATTTCATTCAATTCTTTTATCGGCTTCAAACAAATCTTTTTTTCATTCGACTGTTTGGTAACTTATTAATTCTTCCCTCTAGTCAGACGGAACTATGCTTCAAATATTGATGCGAAAAACATTTTTCCAAAGTAATTTTACTATTTTAATATTCATGTATACATTTTGAAAATTCTTAATATTCAGGATTAAAATTGAAGATATCAAGACATAAAAATATCGAAATTCATTTAATTAGAGTAATATTATATATTATATATATGTACAATTTATTATTAATATGTATATATATGAGAATGTATTAATATATATGTGTATATTTCTGTATATGTACGTATTTTTTCTACATATTTATTTATAAACATTCTTATATAAATGAATAGTTATATGTTTAGTTTCAGCATTATTATTATATTATATATGTGCAGATAAACTCCGATTACAATCGTAAGAATTACAACTTTGTAATTTATCACAGTTTCGTATCGCTGCGGTTATAGTATAAGTAAATTAACTCACCATCAAATAATTCAGAATATAGTGTAATAATTGAGAAATCTTCGCTTGCAATCGCACATATAATCCCCTTTGTTTACATATTTTAATAAATTTTGATGAAACGATTTTCAAAATTATAACATTGTTATTATATATTTACTTCATTTTTCGGCTGATTTACTACTTCCATTTATAATTCTATTCGAAACAATAGAGATTGTTCGTTGTCATAAATTTACTTTAATGGTCCACCAAAATAGGATCTATACATTTATTCAAGCAGCCAAAAATCATCAAAAGGTAAGTTCTTCAGTTGTCTACGTAACTTTCAGCATTACATACATAACGCCTATATTTTGATAAACCATATACACAATTTGTAAAAATGAAAGATTCTTTTTTTTCATTATTTTAAACACACACTTTTTTTTATGCATTAATTTTATTCCATACGTATATATATATACACGAAGCCAAAAGAACGTGAGTTTCAAAATGGTCCTCACTTTGACAAAAGTGTGGCAAAAAAGTGTCTCTTTTTTTGTTCCGTTTAATGGTTAAGGAAAGAATTTTATACGCCTCTTATTTCCTGTACACTCACGGACCTTATATACGAAGGTGCCGGTGGCTTTAAGATGGCTACGGCGAACTCCATGTATGCGAAACGATACGAAAGTACCGCCCGTTATATATACAATGTATATAAGTATATATATGTATACATATAGGTAAGACTTTGACGACGAATGCTCCCCCATCATGTGCTGTGAAGGAATATTATTCTAAAGGCAATAACGAGCGCACTTTTGATTTTTACTATTTTTACCGTGAAATTTCGACAAATGCCGCGGCACAGTTTCGTCGGTGCCGGGAACAACAAAAAAAAAAAAAAAAAAATGTTGTTTCCGAGATTAGTCTCGAGGATCTCGACGACTATACGGACAGAATGCATATATACCACATAAAGTGGGAAAGATCCATTTGTCGGTAAAAAGAGCAGCAACGTTAGTCGAAACACCAGGGTCGTACCCTTCGCGACAATGTGCCCAGGTGTTATTGCATTTCTAGAATAATTGTTCTTATTGTTCGAAAAACGTTTTTACGAAACAATTTTTCCCATGTTTATCGTTTTTATATTTCGCCATTTTGATTTTTTAATACTTACCAAAAATAACAAACCCACATAATGTTGTGTCTTTAAAAATAAATACATGAAGTCTTATATAGCATATAAAGTTTTTATAAAGGTTACCATCGCAATCGCAGTAGAGGTAAAAAATTGTATACAAAAAGTACTCTTTAAATCCTCCTGTGCACTACTTCTGAGCTCCGTTTTTAAATTTTACCTTCTGGATCAGTTCTTTCTGTTGTTTCTTCATTTGATGGTGTTGCGCTGTCGATATTAAAAAAAAATGATCAAACGTCATTCAATATCATTCAACGATTAAAATGATTGCATAATAAAACACAAGAAGAAATCGACATATTTTCTATATGAAAAGCAAAAACAAAAATTTATTTCTTAAATAAAGCATTTCATACAATATATTGCTATCATATAGTTAAATTTTATTTACGCCATGTGAATATGAGATTCATTGTGGGTAGAAAGTGACGCTTCAGCAGCCCCGAAGCAAAAAACTGGCCTAACCTTAACCCTCCGTCGATTTTACTGTCCACTTAATACACGGGTCACTTGGAGAAGCGTGTGTTATCTTATTTACGCGCCAAGTTGCAATCGGTGTTTCCCGGTAAATCTGTTAAAAATTGAAATAAAAATAATACACGACTCTCAATCTGAAAATATATATCAGAATATAAATACAGAACCTATATATTATGTAAGAAATATTATATATATAATAAATACGATATTATATATGTAATGTTTATTAGCATAATATACAGTAGTCTTATTGTCATAAATTTTCCTATTATATATACTTGATCTACGTCGAGTTTAATTACATTTTTTTTTTCAAGTAGCCCTACTATATACGTGTGTAATAAAAGTATAATACGTTCAAACTGATAATTTGAAATAATTCTATACGTGTATTTCTTTTTAATTATATATTGTGCATGGTTATTACTCTTCATTACACTTTATTACTACTCGGTTAATATATATAGTTGTAATTACTTCGCAATAAATTATAATCCACATGAATAAGAATATTGTTTAAATCTAAATGCGATTATTGTTCGACTCTAAACGCGATCCACAATCCCTTACAATTTTCGTGTGAACACTATATGAAGAAAATGACGCATTACGTAACGAGGGTAAAAAGACAAGACTTTGGTGAAATCGTGATATTATTTCGATGATACGAGTCATTGAACTTTATTCGGAACAATGTGATGTAATTTATGCGCAACAATGCAACACACATTGTTTTTTCATTATTTTGAACTACTCGCTAGGGAGGCAGCGAAAAAAATGTTTAAATATATATCTGATATATCTGATTATACATACATATATATATATACGTCGACAATAACTAAATATTCAATATCTTTATACTACTGACTGACCACAGGATGTCATAAACACTAATCGTTTATTTTGCGGTTTATATATGACTTTTTTTATATGACGTTAGGATTTTTACGACTGAAGTATTTCGTGATAGTAACTGCAAAACCAACCTGCTACTATTTTTCGGTGATAAATATCGTGGTATATATACTATACCATCTTATCTCAGAATGATGAACCCTTTTTCTATGTCTAAAAGTCAACGTACAAAATACACGCGTTCAAAGTCGAAAAAATTATTATTTTACGACCGCCGAATGTCGGATTAAAACTATATATATATATTATAACATTACAACCCAATATCATACATCACGTATCGATTTGTTCACAAATATACCCTTATTATTATACTGTTTTAACGAATTTTTTTTTTAATACAATCTGATTACTTTCGACCCTTTCGGGGCAGCCATTTTGAATAAAATATTTTGATTTTCTCAAATCTGACATCAGATTCAGATTCAGTACATCCAAAAACCGTTATACATATATATGAAGCTTGGGTTCAAATCGCTTTCAAACTCAGACAATAATCCAATTTGTGCATCTATTAAACATTATATACAACTGGTTAAAATCGTTGAGTGTTTATTTAAAACAATAAATTATGAATAAAAACTTTTTTAAATTATTGAAATTAATATATAGTTTTTAAATAAATACTTATATATAATTTATAATATACAGAAAATAAAATTCTATAGATGTCCATAAAAATTATTGAAACGATGAATATATTTTTCTTATTAATTATTAAATAACCAAGAAAATAATACAAATTTCATAATCGCATCCTAAATGATATTAAAAGTATATAATTATTCTGTTTTTTTTTTTTTTAATATTCTATTGGTTTATAAACGAAATAAACTACAAATTGTATGTATTTAGAGGCACACTTGCCCGTTTAATAATAAATAAATAAATAAATAAATAAATAAATAAATAAATAAATAAATAAATAAATAAATAAATAAATAAATAAATAATTAATTAATCTTATAATAATATGTTCGTCTATTGTAGGATTTAGTTTAAATGAAATAATTCTAAATAGTTCGTTTTCCATCAATCGGTTTGTTTTTTCTTTTTAAGTAATTCCAAATGTAATGCCAATAAGCCTTTGTGGTTATTGTCTTTTTATTCCATTACATTGACGGCAGTTGTAATCCTTAAGGGGTACATGCATCCCTTAAGGATTAGAAAAACTTACACTTAACATATATACTTGTGACACAGAAAACAGTAGATTACAATTGACTTTAGGATCTGAAAAAGGCAGGCAATAAATGTACCATTCGTAGGATAAACAGGTAGATTTTCTTATCCAAATAACAAAACTCTAGACCATCCAAACACTACCGATTAGAATAACATAGGTAACGATTTTGACTTTGTCAAGGTCACATTTGTCCAACGAATGGATCATCCTCGTGTCTCGGGATTCTACATTTTGGGGGTATTACGAATCTGAAGTCATATTTTCAAAATTCAAAATGGCGGATCCAGTATGTCGCACAAATTTTATGAATAATCATTAATCGAAATTTTTACATTTCTATTTAGGGTTCGAAAAATTCTGAAATAAATATATATCTTGTATAAAATTATTTCAACGTCAAAAAATATTTTCAACTTCATTCGAAAAAATAAAGACCTTCAAATGATAAATTCATGTATACTCTTGATTTTTTCTTTTTTTACGTGAGAAATAAATAACGAAGTCGAGTTATTATTTTATTTTTGAAAGACATATATAAGACTTGAACACTTCTCATCTCATCCCCTGTATGATTACTGTTTCAATAATTTTTTTTTAATTTCTTTCAACCAAATCATGTATTATATAATTACTGTATTTATAAAACGTACGTGCGAATCATAAATTCTGACTTTGATAATCACATTTTCTCCAGTGCATATATAACTTTCATGTCCCTAAAGGCAGAAGCGTATATATATATGTGTGTGTGTGTATATACATCACCGAAAATTTAGGGCGCCCGCGCCGGTAAACCCTGATGACTGCTCCCGCATGACCGTAACTTTTCAATTCATCTTAATTCCGGACATAATCCCATCATCGCGAACGAAAGTCTTATACTCTACCTTTTTACAGCTTTTAATATAATTAATATACCACCATAAACTATATAATGTTATTCAAATTTATATGAAGAATTTTATGTAATATTTTTATTTTTTTTTCTGCGTTCTTACAGCACTTTCAGTTTCGCAGGTGACATATCTAAGGTCTCTTATTTTCTATGCACTATTCAAAATGTTTTTTTTTTTCTAAACTCAATTTCTATCTTCGATCGTTAACTTAATAAATAAATAAAATAAATTATATTTAAATAGGATTGGTTTGAAAATTGATATTACATGAGGAAATTGTTCAAATGTCATATTTCACGGTTATTGACACGTGAGCATGAACACAAAACGTATAGTGTGTACGTACATCCAGGTGGATATTGCCTTTAACGGGTGGATGAGCGGTGCCCCTCGTCTGAATGTGCCCATTTGTGTTTAAGCTACATTATTGATCGAAAAACTCATAGCCGAGATTCTGAAATCAATGCACATCGCACATATATAGGAAATACAAATTCGTTTCTCTCATATCGCATCTCGTAAACGTTGCACAGACTATACAGTTATTAATAATATTATTATTATTTATTATGCTTTACTCCAATACTAAATTGTCGTGTCTGCAAGTTTCAACGACAAAACATAAAATCCGCCATTCCCACGTCGAATGTTTAATAACAATGGTGGAGGAAAATGATAATGTTATAATTGCCATCAGTAATTTCATGTCAATTTCTACAATTTATAGACGACGATGTAATTTAAAGAAATATAACAGAGATATAATAGATGAGTTTTAATGTAACAAATGAATGATCATTTTTATCGTGTATTTCGCTCGGTGTGTACGATTATCTTAAGTTAAGGTTTTTGTAGCGTTTCGCAAGAACATAAATGGAATACAGCCAGTTTTAACTACTTAAATTAGTGACACTGGCTATTTAAGTAAGTCGCGTTACTACTAATTGAAAACACTTGAAGCAATTGAATAAATTTTGACAGATGTCAAAATGTTTTCAATTATATTTAATAATAATTATACTTGGCCGTATATTTTGCTGTTCTGGTTTTACATTAAAAAATGTATAATGAAAATTATACATGTTAATGTCGAGTTGACAATTGGTATATAGCAGGAACAACTGCATATTTTGTTGGATCGGCAGAAATATATGGTCGTAATAAGGAAACTGATTATTAAGAATAACTGTATAATGGAGTTTATACGACGAATATTTTTCATGTGTTTCTTTTTACCGACATTTTTAAATTCACAAATTTATGCGCTGAAAAACTATTACACAATTATACAAACTTATAGTGTGTACGTGTGTGTTAAATATATAGATTTTAATTATGGATTTTTATGTTTTTGTTATATTGGATAAAATATATTTATAGTTATGTGTACAGAATGAGGTATCTCCATTCCAGAAACGGTCGAAATATTTGACTCGATTATAGAGTAGTTTATTTTACTATTTGTTCGGACGATGTAATGTCGCTCTTTATAAGAATGTCGCTCTTTATAATTAGTCTTCATTACAAAGATGCATTTTTCAAAAATTAGACATTCGAACGTATTATGTACACGTTTAATCGTCTATGCATGCGCCAATATAGTTCAACCAATAAAATATTTCATTCCATCCAGGTGACTTTGATATTTGGTTTTGAAACGGCAAAATGTTGTTGAATGTGCCAAGCTCTTTTAATTTTTACTGCAATCAATAAACTTTTATGCAATTCTCATTAAACTCTTATTGATCTAATCTATATGTAAGGGAGAGGGGTGGTCATGGTTGGGCCTCGTTTTGACTTTTGCCTGTAACTTCCATTGTAGGCCGAATATCAGGTCATCTCGCATATGGTTGGAAAGATCTTTTAAAATGCAATGTATTTGCGACACATTAAAAAATGATTGGACCAAAAGTTTAGGAGTTGTGGGAGTTCAAAAAGAAAAAAACAAAAGGTAGTCACGGTCGGACCACGTTGTTGCGGTAGGATAATCGCATAGAAAATCACTGAGATATGAAGGAAGACGATTAAAAGTAATCCGTAAACGACAGAAAAGGATTGAAATACATCACTTGATAATGAGGAAATGAAACCTCGAAATGAAATAAAAATCCTTCTGTGTCAATTTTTAGATGAAATTGTATTTTAATTTATATGAAGAGTATTCAAAAGTTGCAAATGCTTTTCTGCGCATACGCTGTGTCCATATACATTCGGTTTGCATCTATCCCGCGTGTATGCATCGCAATTCCCATATGGATATAACGAGCAATTGTTTTTACCTAAGAAAAAATCATCAACGGTATACATGTAAATGGACCTGAGTAAACACTCAACTGACAAATAAATATATAAAGCTTATAAGGGATTAAACATAGCGACAGCTTGCTCTTTGAGTAAATAAGACTAGTATTCGTATCGCGCAATATAGTGGGCGACTCTCTAATTTTCGAAAAGTATCCTAGATTCCGAATCCCTCATCTCATACGGGCACCTCCCTGACCTGACACGTGCACTGCAAAGTCGTTACCGAAGTATCCTATAAATCAGTACACGGGAATTGCATTTATCGATGAGGTAACATATAGACGCATCAGTATGTCGTCGAAGAGGGCTGAATGGTGGTGTGTGGGTCAGTAAGAAATTTGGAAAAAAGCCTCGGGCGCTCTCTTGGTTCTAGACGAGCCTGCGTGAGAGCCGGGGACTCTCATATCGTAGCGCGGGTAGTGGGTGACTATGCGACATTTGTGACGTGTAGGGGAGGGATGCAAATGTCGTCGGTGGGAGTAAGCATCGACGAGATAAATCCCCTACTCCGCGTGGCGCTCGGTGCTCGTGCGTGATGAGGGGCGCCGAGCGCGAAGGGGCAACATCAGTGCAGAGTCGACGACTTTCGTCGGGGGCGGAAGAGTCGGGCATTTGCTCGACAACTTGGACCAAGCGGGGTGGGGTAGGGGAGAGTCCACGAGACAGAGAGCGAGAGAGGGAGGGGAGGGGATATCATCGTTTGAACGGGCGAACGATGCGGGGCGGCAACGAGAGAGATAGAGAGAACGAGAGCCATGGGGGCGGTGGCTGCTGCCGCTGCCGCCATCACCATCCATCCCAACTTGTATAGTAAACCAAGCAGTCCAAATCCGCCTTCGCGTGTGTGTTAGTTGGGAACGCGCCGGTGCCACTCTCGACTCGACCGATAGCAAAGCCGCCGACATTTCGGTTCGCCTTGACCATGTCCTAGCATCGGGACGTTCGTTTTTGCTTCTCTCTTTCGTTTCCCTCTTATCTTCCTTCCTCTCTGTCTCTTCTCCTCGTTCGCGCGAATCTCAAACGCCAGAAATTGCGCGAAACTTTCCTCCGGTGGTCCAGCATCATCATGCACGGAGCTCTCAGGGGTCCAGAGGTAGGCGCGAGTGTCTCGACTCGACTCCTCTGACGGAGGATCTCCAGAGGACGTCCAAGGATATGCCGGATTCGCCAGTAACCCGGTGATCGAACCTCCTTCGTTCTTTCCTCCTCCTCCTCCTCCTACACACCTCCTCCACCTCCTCCTTCTGCTCTACCTTTTCCAGCACCTTACTCCTTCATCTTTGGCCGTCGACTCTTTTCTTAACCGGAGGCTGGCACGGAACGTGATACATCCGCACCAACGTGGCTGAGGGGAACGGCAGTCCGTACGAGGGAATAAATCGATGTTACCGCCATCCGGAGTTCTGGATGCAGCCTCGTCGACTTGGGCGTCGTGGACCCAGGTGGTAAGGGCGAGCGAATTCGATCCCCAAGCGATCTTCGCTTTGCCCGAGTCGCCAGTGCAGTGCTTCATTCGTGTATAAACACATTCGTGTGCAGTGTAGTGCATGAGGCTGCAATTGGTGCGGGTTTTGTTGTCTCATCCCGAACGCCCAACACTACTAGCCTTTATTTCCCTAATCATCTCTCGCGTCCTGAATCTTCCCAAAGAGTTCTCTCGATCACGGATCAAGACCTTTTTTGAGGAACTCCACCTCCTCCGCCTCCTCATCCTGATCTCATACTCCAGGATTCCCGTTTGCAAGCTTTCCGGAAGCTCCGGGAGTTCCGGGTGTGCGAGTGTGCTTCTTTATGTGCGTCGAAGCTTCTCGTAGGTCCGCGCGGATGCGTACTTCATGCTCGTCGCGTTTATCGCGATCGGCAAATCCGACAAAACGATAACGAAGCGACCGATGCAACATGGACGATCTAACGGCGCGTTAGATCTGCGAGTCGCGACGTCGTCGTCGACGTCATCATCGCTACTGTGACGGAACATCCTCTGGCGCGTTTCGGAATCCCCTGGCACCCCCATCGCCCTCGGCGCCAAAGGCTTAGTTCAGTTGCCAAGTAATGCCTTGAGTCCGCATTGAAATTCAAGCTCGGTCTCGACATCTCCCGTCTCACCCAGGAAGCGCCACCCACCACACCGAGCTGGACGCACGCACACGTGAATATGAGCATGACTTTCGCGCAGAACACGTTCAAAGGTTTGTTACACACGCTTCTCTAAACAATGCCTCATTTGTGCATGTGAGCTCTCGTTCAAACTCTCGTTTGGGAGGGGGAGGTAGTCCTTTCTCAAAATCTACGATTCTTGGACCAAGCGTGCTCAGATGTATATAAATGAAAATTGCCAGTCCCTATGTTGCTAAAACAAAGACTGACACCTAACAGTACCAGGATATTTGCAATATTTACATTCCATACATATGTGGTATATGTATATATACACTGTAACCCAGTATCTCATATTTAAGTAAACATTGACAAAGCCTTTAGGAATTAACAAATTTTCGGAGTATATATATCATTCAGTTGACTCAGACATGGACCTCTATAAAGGACACCTTTCTTCAATTAAGCTTTGAATTGTACATCGTAAAATCTGTAGGAACCGATTTTCACCCTAAAATTACCTAATTGATAGGAGCTGGAACGATATACCTAACCAAGGACGTCAGTGATCACTGGCCATTCTAGATATACACTAGGATGGAAATGCTATCCTCATTACTGCCCTAATACATTCCTAACTCAAAAGATGACCCTAATCAAAACTCGAATTCCGATGGTGTTTTCTATTGTTTCGATATATTTGAATGGACTCCGTAAATGAAACCTTACTATTACCACTATCCCAAATTCAATATATTTGCATGGGTTGTCCTATAGTATCGGTGAAAAGCGATAAAATATCGCTCGTGAAAAACAAGGAAAGAAATTAAGAAATAAAGAAACAAGGTCAGAAGCACACATTGTTTACCGCGCTCACCATGACTCCGCTATCGCCTATAGGACCTTTTCTATTTGATGTTAACGTCACATGACCAATGCCAACCAATCGCGAAAGTGCTTTCCTTTAGCGTGGGATGCTGCGTGTGCACACTTTAATCACGATGACTCGGTATAGATTTATACACACCGATTGGATTCGGTAGAATACTGCGTATACATCAGTAGGGCAGATTATTTCATACGCAGAAATGCATTAAAATACACTCTGTTTTTTTTTTTAAATCAAGGCGCATATATGTAAAGAATGAACATATGAAAATGTTGAAAGCCCACATTTGACAAAATTACGCAATATGAATCTCAGTCCCAGGAATAAGAATGGATTGAAGACGATTGAGATCAAATGATCTCAATGATCACCAAATGAGTTTTAAAAAGTATAATGGGATGTCAGGTGTCGTTGAATTTACAATCGTAGAATTTTTTTGAATTGGAAGGGGTTATAGGTAGGATTGAAATATTTTCTAAGTTGTATATGATTCAATTCCTTCGAATTATTCCCATAAACATGCGGTATGTTAGAGAATCAAATGTTCATGTTATAAATCCTTTTTCACTTAATAGGAAATCTTTATCCTACTTTATCCTAGAATCCTTTAATCACAATTAACTCTATGTTTGTTTTATGAGACCAGCATTTAAATCCTTTTCACGCGTACGGAATGTACGTATTGCCTAAATGTCAAATGTATAGATTTGGATCAATCCATATATAATCATGATTATAATTTTAATGCTCAAGTAAATCAGTAATTTAAAGGTATATAGGGTTAAATAAACAAGAAACAATCAGTGAAATAAGCGTTCCGAAATATACGCAGGTGAATCATTCTCGCGACTGTTACTACTTTTGTGACATTTTCTTCTTAAACGTGACTAAAGAACTTGACATTTATTTTTTCTTAATTCCAGCAAAACAAAGTACGTTGTGTAAAGTGGGTTTTTAAGCGAGATGTTCGAATTTTATGATCGCGCTCCTTAATTTTATGACAGATAAAGGCAAGTGTGCCTGAACGCTTTAAAAACTGAGCGGTCCAGTATACCTAATCGGTTCAATTAATAATGTTTTTAAACAAAACTTGAAATTGTAATTACTCATATTTTTACGTGTTTCTTATTTCCTAAATAAATGAATTTTTTAAGAATTTTTATTTCGTTTAATATGTTGCGTAAAAGTAGTTCAAAGCCAGATTACCTTAAAAAAAGTTACAGTACATCAAATTACGTTTTTATAATTTCTTTTTAATTTCTTAATAACACTAAGAATGTATAATCCATCAAGTATCATAATTCACTCGTTAATCTGATATGCGCAACCGGAAACCGTGACATACTGACAACAATTTTGAGCACTTACTTTTTTCAGTGTCTTTTTTTTTGTTGGAATTGGAACAATTATTAAATTACATTCTAGTCGTTGTGAGGTTGGAAAAGGGGTTGTATATAGTGTATCGTAATACAAAAGTATCATCACTCAAACTTGGATAGTTTCAAAATAACTTGATCAGGTGCTAATTCTATACTGCATGAATAAGTGCACATGTACGTTAATGTTCAATTTGTCTTTAATATTTCAATGATGAGAAAAGTAATGTATTTATGTAGGGATATTTATATGCATATGCATTTTTGACATGAATTCATGACAAAGATGAGAAAATGAAGAGATGAATTTTTGAAAACAGCGAAATGTTGCAATGATGATCATCACTCGCGCAAGAACGAAAACTAAACCGAGATATAAATTTTTTAACTGTTGTCTTTAACGTTTACATATCCGAGTAATGGAAAATGGATTTAACATGTCCCTTAATTTGAAGAGTTTCTCATTTTTGGATTTTAATGGTTTCGAAAGTCATTGATAAGTATATTCTTTACTTTATGAATTTTCAGATTTTATTATTTTTTGGTTTGCATCTATTCAAACGGAATAATTCAAAATATGGATTCAAAAATGACGAAAATGAAATTCATTATTAGAATTATTACTCATTTTAATACAAGTAGATAAAGTGCTCAGGATCTGGTCAATTTTCAAGACTAATATTAGCTTTAGATATTAATTCAAGAAATTGGTTCCTTAGAGAAAATCAAAGTTTAGAAATGTTCAAATTCACAGCTTGTGTACAGTTTATCTCGGTTCTCATATCTCTCTAACAAATATCGGTCTCTAACAAATGATAATTAACTCAAAAATAAATGAAAAGGGATCTTCTAATTCCTCTGAATCCAATTTCATGATTCTCGAGAGAAGAAAATGAATTAAAAAGATATTCTACAAAACAACATTGAATACTTTCCAATATGTGTTATGGCTGCAAATCTATTCATCCTAGCCTCAAAATTTATTAACGATGCAAATAAATTGAAAGTTTTATACTTATCAAAAATTCGTCAAGAAATTGTATCAACGACTAAATTCTTATTAAATCAATTCTTATAAAATTGGACTATTCTTCTTTTTAAGTTCGATTTCGTGATTGGGTCATGAAACATTACACATATATGATACAAATGTATGTATAATATGTATATATAGAAAATCTATGACAAAAATAAAATTACAGCTGTTTCGACACTTGTTAGATTCATGATATGAAAACACACCGAACATTAGTAAATTTCGGAGTAACACAATCATATACGTATTAGCGTTTGATTATTTTTCTATTGTTTGCAATGTTATGGATATAGAAAAAGTGACGTAATGACTTACAAAAAAAAAACCGATGATAACAATAAGATCTCCCCATCTACATTTTATTCTTTTCTTAACAAAGTTTTATTATTAACGGTGAATTCTCAAATCATGATTTTTAAGAAAATGATGGTTGTTCCCAATCGCATCGATATAACCGCATGAACACAATGTGTACTATTTGAAAACGTGTCACGGTAAAAACAAGTTTCATTCATTTCAGTTTGTAACGTATAATTCTTGTTTGCATATTGCTTCTATTTATTGTCCAGTTTTATCGTTGATGTTATCATCGATAAAATCATTAAGTTAAGGCGTAAAAAACTTTGTTTATACATGTTGAATTTATCCAATCTATTATGTATAACCCAGTAAAAAAAAAAAAATTGATAGGTGAAATCTTGGATTAAAAAGGATGAAAAATGATTAAAAATTGATTCATTTCTTCTACAACCAATACTCCTGAATTCTTGTTAATCCAAGTTTTGATGTTTTAATCTTTTTTTTTTGATACTGTGAACAATATATTATACGATATATGATATTATATATGAAGATAATTATATCCTTGAACATGCATTGGGAATACAATAGTTTAAATACAATTGTTTAAACAAACATTTTTTGATAAATGAAATATATATTGTTTCCAAATGATATTATCGATATGAAATGTATATATATGCATAGTAGTTTTCGGTTCTCTGAAACACCAGCAAATGATCATCTTTTGTGCAAAAGCGTAACGCGTTGTATGACGTCATCCGCAGAAATCTCGTAAAAGTCTTTCTATGTAGCATTCGGAAATAAAACGTGGCAGTTGGCGCACGCCTGGTTCATATCCTCTTTGTCTAAACTGCTCGCATGTATTCTATTGCTACCACCGTGTATATATACGTATATATATGCAATTTTGAATCGGTTATCCGTGATTTCTTATTGTGAGAGAAAGAGAACTGTATATAAGGTGTACTTACCGCTGAAGCATTGTTGACTCTTATATTTTATTGTTTATTTATTGTTGTTTTTATATATTCACGAATCTACTGTACAAAGGGTAAAAATATATAAATGAAAATTAATTCTAGTATTTAATTGTTTATATTAGACATCGCACTTCTCTTAACCAATAGCATCTCGTTTCGCTATATACAATATACCTACCACAATAGTGATAAAAATGTGAGTAAAAATAACTTCCTTTGTCTATAGAGCATTCTCAGATAATAGCTACTACTGCAAAGATATTTTCCGTAATTGTAATATATTTTAAAAATATACCATGCAATATTAATATATTTATCGTCTTTGGAACAAAATTTCCTACAATGATTTGTAATTTTATCAAATGTATGCCAACACTCACCAATACTCGATTCTTTATAGTTTTTATAATTTTCATCAATTTAACATACTCGTTGATTTTTTAATGTCGAACACGAAGAAGAGAAATTTTTCCTTAATGCCAAGCTATTATTATTATTTCGATTATTCCTCGATATTTCAGAATTTCTACTGATGCAATTGTGTATATATAATGTAAAAAATTAGTTTTTGAAACGTTTCTGGAACGTTTTATAAACATCCCAGACACGAAACGTTTTAAAAACGTTTCTGAAACATTTCAAAAACGTTACAGACATTTGGTGCCAGTTGGGAAGTGAATTAAAAAATGTCTGCAAAAAGAATGTGTAAACAATTGACAAAAATGCAGCGACGATGACATAAATCAATAAACGTGGTTGATATTTTTTTACAAATCGAACAGAAAAACTTCGTATAACTATTATGACAAGTTTTCTATGAATCACCGAATGTAATCGGATTAACGATTGGCCTATTATCGACATCATAATTAAAAATTATATATTTTAAAGATCATTTTAATACGCATATAATGAAAAGACGGATTGTTTCGAGAAAAAGCAGAAAATAATGTATGAAAATAAACTCAAAAATAAAAGCTTATTCCGTGTAGGAAGGGGAAAACTGACTAAGCCAATAATGTGATTTTGTTAATAAATTAACCGACGAGCGAGGGCGATAACCTCTAGCTGGCATCTATCCATACCTGGTTTCGGTGGATTTTCACCTATATAAGCGTGTATAGACGGCGCTAAACACACGAAGGCTTCAATGTATTTATAAATTGGTACAATGTTTGCATTCTATTCAAAATGTGATTGTAAAAATACCTTCAAACATAAAAATAGAAGACGTATATAAATATTCGCGATTCCCTTAAACGAAACATTTTCTGTAATAATAAATGTCTTATAATTATTATTTATTGCACACGTACGTAGTGCGTAAAGTGAGATTTTGCGAACAATCGTCCAAGGCATGCTTAAAGTATATTTAAATGTTTACTTCGCGTGGACTAAAGAGAGACGCGAAAGCGCAGTTTTTAGTTTAATTCAAAATCTAATATATACCCAAAACAGTCTTATTTTTACGCCCTTGTTAGGTAATGTATGTTTACAAGTTCATATAGAGAACTACATATTAAACGATAATTTTGTTAATAGAAAACCTACAAATGAATGTGTATGAAAAAACGGCATATTACCTAACTAGGGCGCAAAGAAGACATTTCGCGACATTCAACATTTTTTCTTACATTCAATTCTTATCTATATATATGTGCATGCGTGTGTGTAAAAAATAATTTAAAAATGAATTAATGAAACGTTAATTTGAATCAGGAATAATCAATATCGCGATAAAACAATGCATATAATATAATCTCGATACAATTATAAAAATAATAAAAAAAATAAGATTTTGTATAATTTGTAGAGATATTGTTGAAAAAGAGTTTATAGGAAGCTTTGAGTGCAGTGATTTTTATTCGGAGCAATTAAACTGCGATTACTCATCCCGCTCTCTCTCACTTGTAACTTAATCACGTTTCTCGAGGAAAGTCACGCGATCGACAAAGAAATGAAAAGCAGATGACTCTGCCGTGAAGCGTGATAGAGGTTTCATTCAGAAAAACCTCAATGCATTTCGAACAATGGGCCCAGGGGGGGCAGCCACAATATTTAAAAAGCACCTGTGCACGCCATGACAACCCTCCGATACACGTACTTTGTCAGGGTCGTCCGAAGCGGGCCCCTAATACCTATCGGATAGGTCGCTTTTTCAATGGCGATTTCACGATTACGACCGTTTAAAATCCTACTAAAAGCGTATATATCGTATAATTCTCAATGCCACGCGCGTATCTCTTTTCCAGTTTTATTTTAATCGATTTTTTACGCACGTCATACGTTGCAGTCTTGGTGATACTCCTCTTACATTTATTATAAGGGATCGGTCTACTGTTGTGCGAACGAAAATCACGCATTCGATTTAATTAATAAACGACCGTTCATAAACCGAACACGTTTTTGCATATAACGCGTTAGCAGACATGGCAAAATATACTTTCGATGTCGCCGACATTTTAGGGAACCGATAGATGTCGCCTTTTCTCGAAAGTGCTAAACGCATGTCGATTTCTCTTTGTACATACCCTATACGTTTCGTATGATATAATCGTGTTAAACAACGATTGATGCATCAGTACACTACGCATATAAGAACATTTATTTTTCTCGTATCCTCGAATGTTTTTGTGAAAGATTTTTCCAAACGAACGTTACTAAATTTAAAAAATATTAGAAGGATAAATCTCTCAGTAGTCAGTGGTGTTGAATTTTTATATCCGTATATGTAATATATATATATATATATATATATTTGAAGAAAATATTGATTTTCGATCTTATCAACGAAGCAATGCTTGTTTGGATAAACTGAGTAAACCGAGCTTCTTGCAATTTTATAATACGAGTTGGGAGGAAAAATGCAAATACAAATATACTATATAAGTATAACGCTAGTATACCCGGATTAATCATATAAAACGAAAATCCGTAACGCGGAAGAGTTATATTATACAGATTTGTGTTTTATTTACGCATTAATATATTTAATCTATTATTTCATCGTAAGCCGGAAAAAATAACACTTTTCCGCCCTCTTTAGATTTTCACCATATTTGGCAAAAGATATATGTCATGAGAGTGTGCCTGTCGAGTTTAAAATAGGACATTCCTAATATACATATGTGTTGCTAAGACGAACGGTGTTCATCATGGACGGAAATGACAACTTTCCGCCCTTGATACACATTATGTTCTATTAATAAAAAGAATAGTCGATGAATTTTTATCGCCTTATATTACAGTACATTTTATTTGTTTGATATAAAAACTAAAAGTTTTTGAAAAAAATTTAAATTTAATAAGTAGTACAATCGATGGCCGTATGAATGCACAGTATATTTTATTTATTCGTTTTTTCATTCGGACGATGTATAAGTCTTCAACTATA
>JAPYZR010002039.1:0-39548 GCA_030522945.1 Trichopria nigra
TCTTTAAGGAATTAGTTAATAGATTTGTAAGTTAATTTCTTTAATATTTTTCTTTTAAGTACTTATCTTCTCTTTATTTTATTTTACTATATAATCTATATTTTATTTTATTTTTATTACCATATTATATATGTTTACGTTTCTCGAGACCGATGCAGAAAAAACAAAAATGCACAAAATAAAATTCTGTTTTCGTATCTGAAAATACACAGTGCATTCAAAAAAATTGTATATAGATTGTAATTACTAACTAATCTTTGTTAAACCATTGTAATATTAATTTGGGTCAGACTGTAAAACAGCACTATGCTGTGTCTCACCCTTGTATAATTTTTTATTTTTGTGCAATAAAGACGTTTTATTATTATTATTATTATTATTATTATTGTTGATTTTTCAGTGGAATTGTATCGGCCTGCAAATGGAACTGTCAACGTTAAAGATCAAAAACCTCAATACCCCGTCCAGCAAGAATCAAACGATAAAAGACATGATATTCAGTCGCTTCGGCTCGTCGCGCAAAGACATCGAGTTAAGCGCGAGTTTGAATAATGTCGCCAGTGATCACAAACTCACGAGTAAAAGCATAAACGAGGACGAAGACAAGCATGATGGAGGTTACAAAAAACCTCACTCGATGGACCAGCTCAGCATGCAAATGATGTGCAAAAGTACCGATGGTAAGAGATTCATCGAGAGTTGGGAAATTTTTCACCTTCGCCTCTGATGATCTTTAACTTGGTGTATTAAAATAATGTCAAACAATTCGGATTATACGATATACTTTCTTTGTAACAATGTTGTATGTTTATGTTTCTCGTGTACCAATACAGACTAGATAAATTTTGCCAATAGATAGATCGGGGCTGTATGGATATCAAACGCAAAAAAGCGTCCCTTTGCCAGGGCAGTTGCAGGCATCGAATCACCTACAGTCGAATTTGTCAGGTGGACAAAGCGCCCAGCTACATGTCACGCATCACACCCCGATTGTACAAACTGTACATCAAACGCAAATCACGGCTTACTCTCAATCGTCGAGCACTACACAGCACTCGCACAGCCCTGGCAGAGATTACGTGTTTGACCGAGTTCCCGGAATGGATAAAATGTACCACGAGCAAGTTTCGGTTCAGGAGGTAGTATCATTTGGTTGACCTTTTTGATAAAAATAAATGGATCTCCCCTTTTTCCGCGCAGTGTTTTGATCTAGCTTTAAACAATGTAAATTCGATTGACCAGGCCAACCAAATATAAATTCTTTAAAAGGAAATTGATCATTGCAGAGCCGTGTGCCAGTCATGATGAAACACTCGGTGCAGTCGATGCAACATCCAGCGAGCGCCCTAAAAACTTCGAATCAAAGTCCTCAACGAGCGCAGCAATATATGCAGCAACCGCAACGATTTGTGCAGCAGCAGCAGCATCCTCCTCAGCAAAACATTCATCAACCGCAAATGCATCAATCTCCGATGAATCTTCACAATTCGCCAAATTCCAGGTACCAGCAAAATGTCCTGTACAACGGCGGGCCGAACCTAGTGTACGACCAGTATCATCAAAATAGACAGCCTACATCCAGGTCACAGATGGACGTATCAAGCGCAAGTAGACAATTACCTAAGAATCTCGGGATACCCGGACAAGACGTCTATTATCATTACGACAGGGAAAATGGTGCAGTTGGATACGAGGCTCCCCACTTGTATCCTAGAAAAGACACTAATAATCGTCCGGACCCTAACGCGCACAGGCGGAATTACGAAGTGGGTGTCGAACCCAAGATTCCTCCAAATGACGTAATTGCCAAAGACAATAAAATGAATTCCAACATGCTCAACGACTCCCATCTCGCGGTGAAACCAGTGACATTGGAACCTAACGAGGACACGCGAAAATACGAAATCACCGTAAAAGAGTCGCCGAAAGAATCGACGGAGGTAAACAACGTGGATGAGGAACAGAGTGACATTCGTTTGAAAGAGTCATCGACCCCATTGTCGTGCATAGCGATGTCGAAAGATCCAGTGACAGTGAGGCAAGATCCTTGTACATCGATACAAAATAGAATCGAAGAACTTCGCAAGAGATGCAAAAACGACGGGGACTTGGAAGTTAAGAAACCCACCAAGAATACGCCAAAACCCGACGTTACGAAACCCGGTGTAAGAGAATACAGTCATCCAGTTGTGAACGGGAAAAATCCTACACCCACGCCCGAGGAAAGGTGCACGACTAGAAAAGAACAACCGATTCTTTCGGTAAATAAGCCCATTAAAGAATGCGAAAACGCAACCAAGGATGATACGGACAACTGCGCGAGGAAATCCAGAATGCAACATCCGGGTTCCGGATCAGACTACGACAAGGCCGGACACAGCTCTTCGAATGTCGACTCCGGAAGAGGCTCTGCCGTTTACTCCAGTGGGAGACGAGTGCAGTCCAACGATCGTAATCTTGCTGAAGGTTAGTTGCATAAATTTATAATTTTATAAACAGTCCAGAAAGCTGTTCACATTTTTATTGCACGCTGTTCGTTTTACTGTCAATAGAACAAGATGCCGAATGGGTGGATATCGTGGAATCGGAACTTCGAAACATTTTGTTATCAAAAGACGTAACGTCTGAGACGCATTCGACACTTTCGAACAGCGAATCATCCGTAACGCCGCCGCTACCGCCCCTGACTCCTCAAGAAAGTTCAAAAACTTCGAGAAACCGTTTTGCCGCGAGGTAACGCTAAAATAAACCGATTTGTCTTATCCCACTGCAATTTATGCTACAAGTTTGGTTTTATTTTTTTATTTTTTCAGTTTGTCCTACGGATCCGTCCCGAATTGCGAGGAATACATTCGAGGCTCGGAAAGTTTTCAGATTACATCGAATCAAAGGAGCTCTTCTACGCCACGAATGGAAGCTACGAAGAAATTCAACTACCGTGAGTGTTTGTTTTTTTATTTCGACAAGATGCTAAAAAGTCGTCAGGAATTTATGACCAATGTTTCAGTTTTCGGAAGAAATGCTACCGACATTAACTCCACGGCAACGGGATTAGATTTAGATTCGCTAAATAAGAGTGACTCGGACTTAAGCACTAATGACGCAAGGATGATTAGGAAACAACTCGAAGGCCTTGAAAACATGTATAGCGAGGTAAGTTATTGTCTGCAAAGAAAATTTGATTTAATTCTCTGTTGGATTAGACTTTCACGCAGCGATTAAAGCGTATTCCGACAACGGAGTGTCCTGTATTAATAAGCATAACAACTGGATAGCGAATAGCATCCCTTGGCAAAGTTTTCTTTGTTAGGTTGAATACAATATGTCACGATGTTGACTGATTAGGAGATTAGGGCGCGTAGGTGGAAAGACTGACGCCATTCCTTAAAACTTCGTAGATTCTCACGCAATTAATGTGGGTCATCAGTTCTTAAGCACCTAAGAGTTTCCCTAACACTTGGTCTCCTTTGACAAAGTTTCCTTGTCGCACGAGTATAAAAAATGAATTTAATTAAACTTGAAAAATTCGACAGGTCCTCAAACTTTTGGGATGTAGTACGAAGAAAAGACGAAAATCGCGAGGTCTGACCAGTTATGGATCGGTATCTTCGTTACCCACTTCGTCGATTTCGTCGAGACCACGACAAAGGCATTACGACAAACGAAAAAATTATTCGGTAGACGACAGAATCAAGAAAACGAAAGACGTGAAGGTAATAACAAAGCATAGTATCTTTGATCGTTCAAGAAATATTTACAGCTTTTAAAACATCATTGTACATATTTCTATGCTCAATACAACTTGAGTTTTCTTTGATTGAGTATTTCGATACACTTTTCAGACAATCAACAAACGTTTCCGAAGGCTGGAATCACACGTGGTGACTCTCGCCCGTTCGGTGGCGCACCTTAGCTCGGAAATGAGAACACAGCATTCCATGATCCAGGTATAGTATTCTTAAAAATGCCAACACTAGGATGAATCAAATTAATTGTACAAATTGGAAAAAGCAACAAATATTGCAAAGTAACACTTACATTCGCAGGAAATGGAGCATATAAGAGGAGAAATAGCAGCTCTTCGCGCGCAAACGAATATGGCGATGATCCGGGCCCAATCTCAAACACCCATCAAGGACTCGGAACTGCCGGCCCTGTCCAATCCTTCCAGAGTGAAAAAGCTTACAAAATTTTTTGGAACGGAACCGCCACTAATTCGTTTATTTCTCCGAGAACTCGGCTATGAGGTAAACGACATTTACCGTACTCTATTTCTCATTTCTGAACAAGAATCAAAATTATGACTGAATCAAATTTTGTTTTCAACCGATAGAAATACGCAACTGCATTCGAGAAGGAAAAGGTGGGAATGGTGGAACTTCCATACTTGAGCGAGGACAGATTGCAAAAGATGGGCGTCCCCCTGGGCCCGAGGCTTCGAATTCTTCAAGAGGCGAGAATTTCCGTCTACAAGGATCCCGTGTACGTCGTTTGATCGCGATATTTCCATGTGGCATTGCTCGATTACTTGCTACGGGTCAAATGCATGCAACTGCCTTTACCAAAGAAAATGCCGCTTCGATAATCGTGGCGGCCAATACACTTATGTCGCTAAGACGAACATTTTCCCTGAACCTAACCTCAAAGTTCTGACGAGAAATTCAGGACCAAGAATGCAGACTGTAAAATCGAGCACACACTAGTGTCAAAGCAATTATAACGATAATTTATGTAAGTGGGATGTCATTCTTTTTGAATATCGCAACAAGTGTCGTATGACGAATTTAAGTATAGTCTTGTTGATAGTGGTAAACGAGCGGAAAATCAAATTTTCCGAATGAGATTTTAAGACTTTTGTATTTTTATATTTAATATACTTGTACGAAGGGTTTCATACTTATAATTGTATATAATAATAATAAACATATGGAAACGCTGAGTGAAAAGTTTGGTCGCCAATTTAGTTTTGAAAGTCGCCACTAGAGGGATACGCCGTTATACCTTTCTCGCGATTAAACTGGGTTTGAACGTAAATACATATTTAATAGAGATTCATTTATCTTCCGTTTATGTTATTGTAATGTTTTGTTTCGTCCATTCTAAATGCGACAAGAAGCCTTAGAATAAATAGTTTAAAATCGAGAATAACTGTTCACAAATGCAAAAAAAAATAAAAATTATTTGTATTTCCACTTGATGGTGCGATTTTCTACGTGGTAAGTCGATGCAAAAAGAAATTGCAGATTCGTCCAGAGTGTATTGTTTTTCAACAGACCGTGGCGACAGTCGCATCGAAGGTTGTATCCCGCCAAAAAAAATGATCTCACCGGTTTCCACTCGAATTCGCCGTTTAACGTGCGGTCGATCATGCGTAATACCACAAAAGCCATCGAATGACGCGATCCATTTCTCTCCCGGTTGAAGCGTGTCATCGGTTCGTGAGGTACCTATAACCTGTCTTAATCGAATCTAACCACGATGAACAAGGATAGTTTAAAAGTTTGAAAAATATCACAACGTGAAAAACCGATGAAAAAAATATCATGTTTTCTATTTTTTAACATATGTGGTTTAACGTTTATGAATAATTATCAACATACAAGTGATTGTGTTGCTACTTTTAGGTAAATTATGTTAGAAGGTCAATTCTTATCATATATTTCTGACTATTTTCATGAAAAGTAAATAATAGTAAAATGTTCGAATTCTTTAGAATAGAATTGAAATAAATTGAAATAAAGAATCGATATACAGAGTTTTAGACTAATTATCATCTGATGGTACGTTAGAACACTGTACAGTCCATCGTCGGTAGTGTAGAACGTTATCATCGGTATGTTAACACCTGCCGCTATAGAAATAACCTGCCTTGCCGACAGCTGGGAATAATTAAAAACGCATGGTAAGTAATGACGGATATACGAACTGTATCCTGACTATTTATATTTTATAATTTTTTTTTTATATATTCGTGTATTTAAAGCTACGGAGAAAGTATAGTTCATTATTTTACTTTATTTTACAAATCTAAACAAGCCGTAAAACTTGTGTGTATTCTTGATATGTATATTTATTCAAAAGGAAAAGAAAAACCCATCGGCATGAATAATGTTTATGCTGGCATACAATAACATTAGTTACGGTGCCCGTGTGATTTTCAAGGATACAGTTTGTGTGTTGAGGTGAAGACGGTATGCAAATATGTATTTATAGGTTATGTATCCTTTCTTTCTTTACGTTATAGATCGTATCGAGAGAATGTCAATGCGACACGGTAAAAAAGTTCGCTGTAAAAAATAGCGAATTGAATTTCTCGTAAATTTACGTTATTTTTACAATTTGCGGGAAAGGATCGCAATCGTGCGCATTATTGGTTTTTAAACTATTGTAATGAAAACCAAAAATTAATATATGTTTTCGACTATATTACTGCATTCCTGATCAACAACTAATGCTATTCCGTTTTAGACATTATCGTATCTTTTATAAAATGAAATTAAAAAAAAAAAAACGATTAATCGCCTAAAAATTATTAAGTCGCCTAATCTCATAGAAACTCCGACAGTTCTCACGTCCATTCGTGAAATGTTCCACAAATGATGCAATTTCGCAGTGATATAATTACCTTGACATCGAAACCATATGTTCTTTTAATTACTGTCCCCAAAACGAGACTTAATTGACTCCAACCTTAATAATTAAATATACCCAACTTTCTTCCGTTATTAGCAGCAGCGGATCTTTGAAGTTCGGAGTTTTTCACAATTCCATTCTTATGTTTCATTGCGACAATGAAAACGCACGATAAAGAACGATAAGGTTCGATAAAAAGAGAATTGAAGTCGTTATTTTAAAATACTTAGCGTCTAATGAATTTGGTAATTGAAGTTCGCCGAGTTTTTTAGTGAAATCAGCACAAGAGCAAAAAAAAGATGTAGAGACACAGTTTTTTATTAAACTAAGAAATCGAATTCCAAAATTCCACGAAATACAAAAAAAATTAATAAGTTTCTTTGAGGACTAACTGGTAGAGGGTTCACATTTCTCAGTTTAATAACCAGAAAAAATTAACCGCAAAAATACCGATAAAACCTACACATATACACTATTTGTTAGAACAACAACAATATCACTAGTGTTGCGTCAAGCTAGTGACATTACAAAACCATGTATGCGATTATAATATAAGACTTGAAAGTAAACAAACAATGTGAATTATATGTTTGTTTTCTCGTTCGTGAATCCAATTAATATATGTTACGAAGCGTCTGCAAATTAAGTCAGGAAAATCATTTTGACATTTCGGAATAAATCCAGCAAACGGAAATGGATTAAAATGGATTTTCATTTTTTTTAAATCATCACGGGAATGCATGAACTTTAACGAATACAAAAATAATATCAAGAATAATATCTGAATCCTTTTGAATTCATTGTCATGAAATGAAATGGCGAATTTGAATGGATTGAAATGACTTTAAAATTTTTTAACTTATAATCTAGCACTTGCCAAAAAAGTGGCCGAAAATAGGGACAAACCCTGAAATGATTTAAATAGCCTATATGTGGAAAGAACCAACACCTGCATATCGAAAACCAAAGATTCCAAAAGAAACGTGAAAAACTAATACTTTTCTTCCGGTATAGTTTTAATGTGTTCAATTTTTTTGTTCGGTTTCGGTCCTTAGTCATAAGGGCGTCAACACGTGTACGACAGACCTCTGCTATACGAGGGCCATTTTAAATGGCGGTCTTGATACCGACTTATCAACAGTACACAAAGAAAAAACGTCATTGACTATACACACTACTATACTCGAGCACACAAACCAATCTATCAAAGACATCTGTCACGAAGCTATACTTATTCGTCATTCCGAATAATCGAGAATATAGTCGGAAGATTGTCGTGATTATTGTTGGATACATGCGCGTTTATATTCGTTACAAATTGTATACCTATATATATACGTGTAATGTTCTACGAAACGGAAATGAATTAAATCGTGCCGGGAAATCAATGTTTTCATTGAATTTTCTTTCCAATTTCGAATTGAACGCCACTAAATTGATTCGATATTATATTCCATTCAATAGGTCTACATCACTGACAATGAAGAGGGAAAGCCTCTTACGTTACACTCGAGCGATCCCTCTTAAAGGAAACGTAAACGCGCCAGAAAAGGATAGCTGCTTGAATTTCACGTTTCGTACGTTTCATTGAAAATCCTACTTGACAAATTCATTTCGATATACTAGAATCGGTATATATAACAGAAATTATATAGGTTTGGACTTTTGCAGGTCCAACGTATGATACGCAAGACCACATACGTAATATTTGAGAAACATCCTCATCTGTCCCCAACAATAGCTGTCCGCAATCTACGTCGCATGTAACAAAACGAGAAAAAAACATTGGCAATGGGTAAATATGACTGAGATATAATTATCTTATCGTAAAACGATCCTTGTTCGTTTTACCAGGTGAACTAAATTTTGACTTGTAAATTAATTTCTTCCCCTATATATCATAACCTCAACTTTTTTGTTTATCTCTAATTTATGGCTGTCATTATTTGGACCGTATAGTTTTTAAATTTTAGTTTTGGTCCGTTGTACAACATCTGAATGATCTCACGCATGAGCCTAACACGTCGTCTTCAAAATTCTGCCGACGTCTCTCTTTCATGTCACGTTAACGACTTCACGACGTCACAAAAACTTGTCACGTAAAAAACATCTCGTGCACCGGCAGCACAATGTTGTCAGAATGACATATACCTCTAAGACTCTTCAAAAATGATGCCATAAAATCTGTCATTTACCCTGCGTACAAAGATATAATTTTGTTGTCAGAATGCGCCTTGGGAATGACCTCATTTTTATGTCCTTTTCTCGTTTTGCATCAGCTGCACTGGGCATTCATGCAAAACCGCAGAGTCCGTGTTGAACAATGGTGATGAACTTTTAGACGTTCCCCAAACGTTACTGCGTATATTTTTGATGTCTTTGCAGGTTACGTTTCCTTTCGCTCATCGGATCGGACCCAACATTGAAAATGTAGAAATCCGATATTGGATAAAAAAAATATGGATTAAACCCGATTTTCTGCATTTCCGTCGGGATATATCTTGCGTATTTCACAAATACACGCGTGCTGTTTTAATATATATATATATATATACGAGAGATTAAGAGGTACAGCGTCCGGGTTATCGTAGCGCCATTTATTAAGCTCATAAGAGCCAGTCACGATTCAGCGTTAGAAAGAAAAGGACGGAACGTTGACGTCATGTCCGATAACGCTTAATAAAATCCCGATTCCGAAGAAAATAATATGCTTAGCATGCCACTCCACGAGCGTACACTAGACGTAACAAGAATCGAGAAGCAATCGCGACTCCGCAGATACTCCGCGCTTATGGTTACAGTGCCTTTTAGGCTGCCGGCACACGAACGGCAGTCGTGTCGTCTACAAAACGCATATTATATACCACATTAGTTGGTGGCAAAATGTATATATAGAATAGCACGTGTTAAGGCTGCCAGGCATACCCTGTCATGTGTCCTCGGCCTTAAGTGCAGGCAGCACTATATACGCCTCCATATCCACGAATCTTTCGTGTTCATTGTTTCTAAGCTATTTGGACTTAGCGTGGGAAAATTTGTTTTGTTAAAGTTGCCATACCAACTGGATAAAATTGGGTACATTATTATACCATTATTTGATTGGTCGAAACATAATTCCTCGGATGTGGTGTAAAAACGCTATTTTCAACGTTTCGTCCTCTCTATATTGTGGGTCTTCATCAGGACTAATACAATCTTTGCCATTCCATCATTTATAGAATATAAAGTATGTAAAGACATCAGCCAGACGTAATTTCCCACAACATAAAATGTACGTATTGGTCGTATTATAGACTTTATATACATATATGGAATATCCCCTTTTACAGACCTTTAATTTAATCTCGGGTTTGAATCCACCTTCGTATTCGCGTCCCTTTATATAGGATCAAACGCATTTTCCCTTCTAAGGGAAAATTCACACAATGAACCGACCAAAAAAAATCGACCTGTCATTTCCCTTTCTATACGTTCAGCACCCATAGCGACTACCGGTGACGATCTTCGTCCTCGACAATAAAGGAAACTCGCCTGATTCCCCACCTCCTCCTCCTCCTCCTTAAAATTTTGCTTTCGTTCTTCGTGTCGTCTCATTGACTTATAAACCAGCCCAGCCTCTCCGTTCCTCGTTCTTCTTCTCCTTGTATATCTTGAATCTTCGCTGCTCGAGCAATACGAGTGTTTTTACCAGATCCGATCGTCGAATCTCCCGGCAGTGTTGCCAACTCTCCGTCAACGAGCAACGCGCGGAGGCCTCGAACGAACCTCCTCTCTCAACCGACCGAAAGATTCGTCGCAAACATATATATCTCTCTCTCTCACACACATACGCACGCACGCTATCTCTTACTCGTTCATTACAGATCCTTCTCTCTCTCTATCTCTCTTTCTCTCACTTTTATCGTCTCCTTTCAATACCCTTCGTAACCTCTCTTCCTCTTTCTCTCATTCATTATTATTATTTCTTCTCTTCTCGAACTTTCTCTCTCGGACTCTCTCGAGTTTATTGTTCATCCATCTCCTTCTCTACTTCCTCCTAGTTATACACGGCCGCGTTTTTCCTCTTTCTCTCATTTATTATTTTCTCTCTTCTTATCGTTAGTATCTCATCTCTTAAATTTTGCGTCTCGAAACTTAACCGCCTGTACATATTTCACTCATATCGTTTCTTCTTATTTCGCCAGATCTTCAAGTCAGGATTTTGTGAATAAGACTGTAACACAGACGCGCGTATCGCCGTCCTTTTCCTGTACGTTTCGTCTTCGTCTGACTACTTTTTACGTCTTGCACTTACCGCTTTCACTTTCATTTGGTCTTGTTCAAAAATCTTTTCGTTTTTCTTCCCTCACCCAGCCTCTCTAGCTCACTCTACCTCCCTCCCGTTTCGCAGTTCCGATTGTTTTCTGTCTCGCTTGTAAGGTCTTGTTTTTTTACACAAGACATTTTTTTCATGTACTTTTTATATTCGGGAACCCCTCTCCTTCCCTCTGTCTCCTCGCAGTTTGCTCGTTTTTTCATCGTCGTTTTCATCTTTTTTCCTGTTACTATACCTACTCCCTCTCATATTGTCGACTTCTTTCTTTTCTCTCTCTCTTCGATTTTATCTGCGCCACTATCGTTTTCCCTGCATCAACTCTTACATCCGCATACTTCCGAACATCCGCACAAAATATATTCAGAATTACATTTTTTTTAAACTTCTCTTGTTCCAGTCAAGTTCCATGATGTTTTATCCTACAACAATATTCGTAGCTCAATACCTGTTCATTTACCGGTATGGACCGTACTTTTATCGGGTACCCATGCCTGGCACAGTACAGACAAGAAATAAATCACATTAATTCCTTTGAATTCCTTTTGGATGTGGCAAATACCTTTCGATTCCTATTCCTATTAACACTACCTGGACAGAGCGCGGTATGGAATTTGCCTCCACAGACAATCCCCTATGAATCCCGCCATGAACCTTCTCAGACACCAGACAGCCTGAAATCAATTTCAAGCAGGAATAATTAATTACTTGTTAAAATTTCCAGATAAATATTTTCGTGCTAATGAGGAAACCCTGAGGAGATCCTCAGAACACCCTAAGAGAATCCCACCAGAACATCCCGAGGACCTCTCCCCTGCAAACACAAAATGTAACGGTAATGTAACATTTATATAACTGTTACTTGTTATATAAATGTTACATTGTCGTTATATACCAGTTACTTTTGTGTGTTACTTTTGTGTTTGCTGGGTCTGAGGATACCCCAAGTCGGATTCAGGATGACCCGAGCAGGAAAGCATCATACTCCTAAACGAGATGTCCTCGAGATGTCCTGTGCTACATAGGAAATTGCTATCTTATAAAGTATAGGGAAAAATTGAAATATAGGAAAAATTTCCAAATATTCTCGAAAAGTTCAAGACAAATTTACAGGACCTACCAAGTTACAAAAAAAAAATAATGCAAACCCAACGAATGAAATGACAAAGGAACAATTGCGGAAAAAAGTCCCACAAGACACTATAGTTACAAAAAAAAAATAACAGTTGATTCGGCAATTGTGTTCTCCTTAAATTTCAAGTGTTTTTGCTCTCGCTCAATTGATCGAATGACCGAGGGTCACGACTCACGCCGGCGTAATGTAATCTAATCTATAATCTATTCTAATCTTCGTTCCAAGTGGTTTACGCGTCTGCATATGTATAGCTCAAAGTTTCTGGTAGCCGTGTGGCAAACTGTATATTAAATGTAACATGGGCCATCCCATACGGGCTCATTTATACAGAGAAATATAAACGAATGCCGGCATATATACGTGTATTTTTGTGAAAGAATCACTGGCGTGTATCTCCTCCATAAATCTTTCACTTAAGCAGACGGTAGTTATGAACGAGTCACTTACGTGCATCATAGACATAAATGATTACGACATTTTTTTTTCAAGTCATTTTATACGACAATATTATACTCAGAATCAATTGAGAAATATATTTTAAAAAACAAACAAATAAACAAACTATCAATTTGATAAAAAAAAAAACAAACAGCCATAAATGGCTATACATCAGAATAACAAAAATGTATAAAAATAACTTCAAGTACGAATTCAAGTACGAGTTGAGTACTTTCGAAAGAATTGAAAGTTAACGATGAAAATGTATACATTTTTACACCAGGGATAATAGGTTTAGTCACACCTATTAACTACATGAAAGCAGTATATAGACGAGAAAGTAGACAATGTAACGGAAGGAGTAGTACATATAGGGAATCCCTGTTACCTGTTCCAGGTAATTTAGATTAGTTACGTCAACCATCATCAAAGTTAGTAAACTTCACGTTCTACTTTTTATAGTAGTTTTTCTGGTGACATAGTTCCCTTCGCGAAGTCGAGCTATGATATAGCTGCAGATACAGCAATCTGCAGTTCCACCATCAATGCGGCAGAAATCCACAATGGACGACTTTAGTACTATACTAATAATTATTAGTTAAATTATCATTCGATATTAGAATTAAATTTGTAGGTTATAAATGATGTCAATCAATGGCCCCATAAATCATGATTAATTAATGACCACCTCAGCGGGTAATTCGTTTTACTCTTTTTAATACCATGAGAAAAAAGTGTTTGATTAAGGTCGTCTTATATAGCTTTAAGATGGAAACTCATACAGAAACAAAGCTTTGTTTCATAAAATTATCTTAAATAAAGACTCACTTTAAGTATTTACAAGAGGAGATGAAATGTTTATCATGTTTCACGTGACGTGCTTTTCAACATCCAACAAGACCTATGTTCATTTCGTTTTATTACGATATGTAATATACGTTCAGTCATGTTGTCGTGCCATTTTTATAAATTTTCTTTTAATGTGTTTGTATATTGCCTACACTAAAATGACAATACAATATTCATTAGGAGTAGCTTTGATATCGTCGGACCCCCTTATCTGACCCAAACATTGTTGAGAACGTCAAATATGCCCTTGGTGTTAATGCGCTGTAATTAAATTTATCAAGAAAACCACACATTATACTCATGCTGACTCCTTTTTTTCAATTCTTATCTAAGGTTGTAAGGTTTACAACGATCATACTTTAAATTTAGTCTATTACTATGTAATGTCATGCTTCAAAATTGTGTTTTACATCCTTAACACTTTTAATAGTGCTCCGGATGTTAATGCAAAAGCAAGTCGCTTTTGGTAGTTGCGAAAAATGCAGTGTACCGCGCCATCTACCGCAAGACGGAACTAATGGAGAATTCGCAATCTCAAAATTATTCGTTTACATAAAACTATACCTTCATCGACAATCTAATTAATTACGAATCAACGAATAAACTACGAATGACCCAATTAAATTTCTAAAATTGTGTCAATTTGAAAAAAAAAAACAAGAAATTATTACAGCCTATTAATCGAAATTCAAAATACGGTGAGACGCGAAAAGAGATCGCATAACCCGGATATGGTCGATAACAACAATGCTCTGGGTCGTAATTGGTTGAAATCGACCGAACGCGACGTTAACATCGATATTGAATTACAGAATCCGAACTCCGCTTATAATTATATTTAAAAAATCGAAACTCTAACCTTTTTCTTCTCGATTTTATCGCAACTATACATTTTTATTTATACTTTGGCTATATACTCAAAATGAGCGAAGCACACTTTAAAATTGTGTCAATAATAAAAAAACCTGGTGATGATGAAGTCTTAATTGCAACGATGACGAAATCTGTCGATACCCATGTATGGACAATTTCCATATTGACTCTTTTAGTCGGAATTGATGAAATAGTATTTTCAAAGTTAACAGGAAAATGGCGGCAGAGAAAATATGCAACGATTCTCCTTTTTTTACTGTCATAAAACACCAAATTATAACTATATATAAGTAATGAACGATGCTAACAGATTCTATATATATATATATATACACTCATTTGCAGGCAGAAGTTTCACAGTCTTCTCTCCAACAAATTTACGGCCCACATTTCACACATTCAAATTTAGAGAGCCTGGTAAAGCGATCATCACACGACTAGCACTGCAGAATTAGTTACGCTAATTTAATTCATAATCTGGTAACGGGATAATCGGTGCAACGGCTGCTTAACAAGTGCATCCATCTGGAATAGACTATCAGAATTCAGTTGGGAAAAAAAAAATATAGAAATTTGTATAGACATTCTCAAAGCATTCACGATATGGCTTTCGATTATTTCTAAACATTATTATTCTATATATGTATAAACATTATTGAGAATTATAATTAAATTTTTTTCAAGGTGTGAAAATGTACAAGGATAAAAATGATCATTTTTCCCTTGATACGTTACCTATTAATAATCGGTCCCCATGTTTTTCAGAAAAATATATATTATGTATAGTTCAATCCAAGGTCAGTTATATGTATAAAAGACGAAGTAAATATAGAAATTCATTGGAAAATTTAGCGTTTAGTCATAGGGCCGAAATGCTTCCATTATCGATTGAAGGTCGCACATATTAAAAGTCGATTTAACTCTTCCAGGAAACATTTGCAATAAACAGGTATACGTTTTCGATTTTGACTCTGACCTGAAATGTCAAATCTAAAGTATCAGTCACTATTGCGTCCGATTATAATGATCTGACGACCTATAATGAAACTTCCTTGAAGGTTTCTTCGAAATAGATATATTTACATGACATATATATATATATAGCATTTCTTGACCGCTGTAATATACATTTTTCAATTCTAGTAAATACATCTTAGTGTCAGCCTTTATTAGAACAATATTATTGCAAAACAATAATACAAACGTAAACATTACGAAAATATATCGGGCCTTGTTCAATATTTTTCGACAACGAATTTTGAAATTATAACGACAATTCTTTTCTCAATATCAAACAAAACAAAATCCCTTACTGCTATAAGAATAATTTGAAAGATTAGACCCAGTAATGGAAAACATTTGGATTCACCACTTGCGAACGGCTGCTGCGTATACAGAGCCATCTTCAAGCGGATCATTAATTTAATTATACTGACTCATTATTTCACTGAATTCTATTTATGCAATGTGTACAAACGATGAAATTTCTTCTATTATCGGGAATATGACCTTTCTCAACATACTTTAATCATTGTTTCAACACCACTCCATATAGGAGACGATTTCACCAATCGCAATTAATATTCAATCAGCGTTGGCGAAATCTGTCCTTAATATTAAAATTGCCGACGCGATTAGTTACTTGCAATGTATTAAATGCTAATTGCGTCTGAGCATTTCCATTTTATACGGGGTGTTCGGAACGTACGGAACGTATATAAACGTTAATAACAGTGTACAGTGACCTTCAAAAGTCCTGAAATTTGACACGATGTATAAGCTTTTATATTTGTAAAAATCACTATAAAAAAGAAACTATCCGAGACTTCCGAACGAGTCTGTCGCATATAATAATATTAAACCGTTCCCCTTGCAGCATAAACACGATTATTCGCAAATAACACTGCAATGAAACTGAATCAATGTAACTGTTAAAACACTTGAAGAGTAATCATACAACGAACGTAATATTTGATTTATATAATAACATCGCATTCGTTCGAAACAGACATCCACAATCGTCCAAAGCAGTAAATCAATCAATCAATCTCCTCGTTATTTCTGTCCTTTTCTCTCCTCATACGTGTGTCTCTTTCTGTCTTATGCTTACAATGCTGATTAATGGAGTCCAACGTACATACACACGTGCATATATATATATATATATTCAACGGCGTAGAAGGAGCTGAAAAAGAAAAAATGCAGGAGATAAGAAGCGTGGAAAGGGAAAGACAGAGATCGAGACAGAAAGAGAGAGAGTACAGAAGACGACGATACAAACGGAGGGAGGACGGGAAGAAGGAAAATAGCGAGAGAAAAAGATGAAAGAGACTGGAAAGAGAAAGGAAAGAACACGAAGACGGAGGCAGATACATATATAGAATAAAAGAGAATGAAAGACGGAATAAGGGAAAAAATGAATTTATCCTTCATATATATATGTATTTCTGCGATTTTACCGAAAATTCCGTAAATTTGCGTTTAAAATGCACATCCCCACTCCGTATACCTGCTGTTATCATTTTAATAAATTGATATGGGAAGAGATACACCTAAAATTGATTACTTCTAAATTGGAATATACATTTTCGTGCTAAAAGAATAGAAAGATGAGGGTTAAGGAAGGCATATAAATTTATGTCAGACTAAAAAAAAAATAATTAAACCAAAATACGGGTAAAAGTAGGGATATATTAAGGAGAGAGAGAGGGGGGGGACTGAAAATAAAAAAAGAAGATAAAAGAAGAGATAAGGAGATGCACGAAGAAAGAGAGGAAGTGAAAAAAAGAGAGAAATTGGGAACTCGCCCTCGTGACCTTCGGTTGTCGGCCCCATCGAGTCTCCGTCTCGCTTCTCCTCCTCCTCCTTCCTTCTTTGTAAGCTTCACGCAATTGGGGCTGCCTCCTAATCTTTTTTAATTAAAGGCATTGGAAATTAAATCTACAATTTTTAACGAAACAGGTATAACAATGCTTTGATGTAAACTATACGTGAACCTCACGTTTTGACGTCTGACATACCGTTGACAACGCCCATTAAAAAAAAAAAAAAAGAAAAAGAAAAAAAGAAAACCCATTAGGACAGCTGCAAGGTCAGCACACGGCTCTTCCGATATATTATACGAAGAAAATGTTATCTCCCTTGTCGCCATATATATAGATTTCCTTTTGCCTGCGGCTTGCGGTCAAAGTTTCGAAAATGTCCATTTTCAATTTGTAGCCAAAATAGTACTTTATGTAACAAGTGTGTAAAATGCGATTTTACGCACTGCAGTCGATGTAAAGATGATAACGAAGACATTAATTCTACAATGAAACGCATTTATATGCGTAAGAATTCATCAGATACATCAATTCTACAACACATCCGTTTCTAAGAGCGTTGAATTTATAAGGGAATTCAAACTTTTGTGGAAACGAGATACATGCTTAATGTGAGCTTAGATTGACGAGGTTTAACGTGAAGTATCACGTGATAAAGCATTCCTCGTGAGATGCCTCACGTGACATTTTTAATCATTCCAATGCCGTATCCTGATGGAGTTCCTGGCGAGGTCCTATTGCCGTTCCTTATTCTCTATATGCTTCGACATACACAGTGCGTTCGACAAGTATAATAATAATAATAATAACGTCTTTATTGTACAATAAAAATTTATACAAAGGGTGAGACACAGCCTATGCTGATTTACAGCCTGACCTAAAAATATGGTATGGAACCCCCTAGAAAGGGTTGAGGTCCAAATGTCGAATGGACAAAATGCAGAAGGTCCAACAATTAAGCCTAATCCCATCAACATCTCGATTTAGTAGATCCTGAGATATATCCATAAAGCGATTTTCTATTTTGAAAACAACCGTGACCACATATGTTACAGGATATATCCTCCAGGTATAATTTTGTCGACGAAATAATGTATTATGTATTTTTTTTTTTTGTAGGTAGTTGGAAGTTTTTGCATAAAACTCTCTCGTTAGACAGAAATTTTATCCGAATTAGAAGTTGGCCTATGTTTTTTTTTTTATATAAAAGTGTTTTTTTAAGGTTAGATTTCACCTTAAATGCTATTTTAAGAATCATTTGTCGTCTTATTTCTTCAACTCCTCGTATCGTCTGTTTTCTTTACGATTCCTGCCACTACACCGGGTTACCTCTTCTTCCAAGGTGTGTTGAATGCAGCTTCTGTCCTTTTCTAAATATCACACGTCTTTCGGACTAGTTTTTTTGCTCCATTGTTATATATATTTTGATATGTACTTTTTGTTATCTGCTTTTATTGTATATCTGAAGGACAAATGTAGCATTTTCCTTTCTCTGAATGTTATTCATACGCCTATTAATATCCTTGTCCCTCATTCTCGGCCGCTCTCTATATCTCTCTCTCTCTCTCTCGCTCACTGTCGATCTCCGCTTCTCTTGAGTTTTCATTTCGATATTTCAGTATTCACTTACATACTTTGCTTCCTTTCTTCCAGTCTTCAAATCCGAAAACTCCCTTTCAAAATTTTCCGTCATTTTGGCTTTCTTTTGTTAAGATGAGCTCTAATCATTATAACAAAGGAATCATTCGTTCACACGGAAGTAGTGTATAATATGTATATGAAAAAAGAAGTTGTACAATTTCAATATAGGGTCGGTATATAAATATGTACGTTTTTTTGGAGAAATTGCGTCCACCGATTTTGAAATAAGCGCATTTAAAAGTTTTCGATAATTTGCGACGTTGGAACACGTACTATATAATCTAATCAGTTATTTCCCATTGGCAAGCTCAAAAAAGAGGTTACAAAAGTGATCCTATATACCCACCCATTCATTCATGATGAGTACACAACTACGTTTCAACCTGATCAAGAAAGGATGCAGTGATATGTGAAAAATGTAATCATGTAGCTTGTGATCAGATATATATAGATAGCGCGAGGTAAAATATAAAAAGCCAAGTATATATATTTATTGAAAAAAAAAAAACAAAATTCAAAAGACTGAAATTGTTAAAACAACGAAGTTATAAACGTCGATTAAAATATAATTTATGTGGGAACCCAAAAATACAATTAAACGAAGAAGCTGTAACATTATAATAAGATGCGATTCGTGAGTTATTCGGTTGGTGGCTTTCGAGTGCCTGAGTCACCCTGTACCACAGAAACCACAGAAAAACCATTGCGGATATAAGAATTATAGTGAGAAACTAATATACGGTACTCGACTTATACGTTTCAGGCAAAGAATGCCTAAAAGTGGTATTTTTAGGCATTACGCAGAAACCAAAAAAATGTTCGTGCTTAGGCATAATCTTGACATTTATACTCGTCACAAATATACGAGGTAACGAAAAGTTTTGTGATCTTTTGTACAACACAATGTATTATCAATGTGTAACAATGGACATCGTCTGTTTCATTATTTAAACAAATGTTTCTGAGAAATGCCCGTATATCTTCGACGATGCATTTTGGTAATACCTGATGACCTCTGAGATGATCAGAAACCCAAAAACCGAAAATAATGAACCCATAATGTCATTACGTTTAATCTATATGTAAATTAATGACGTATGTTCAACGAAATGTAATGTACACGTAATTGGATTTCAATTTAGATATATATACATATATGATGGACTTATATCCATAAAACTTGGATAAGTGTACAGATTACAAAGTTCATTAACGTACATGTACACACTAATCCTTATCCTTATCAAGCCCAAAGAATTGAATGGAACAAATCGTAAAAGTGTTACTGAAGATTTACCGACATTAGGCATCAATAAAATCGACTAAATAAAAATGAACAAACCGTCGTGACCGTCGTGATTAGGACACACAAACAACAACAACAACAACAACAACAACAACAACAACAACAAGTGACATTCTTGTAATTATTCTAAGGCATTCTTGCTACGAGGGAATCGATAGGCGGCTAATGTACAGTCAAGGTGATATACATGTATAATAGTTATTTCGCTGACGCGGGCGTTAAAGTTGCACTTTACACCCACGTTGTGAACATGGTTTTTCATCGCAGTAGGAGTGAAGAACGTCCTTGATGATTGGGACTTTTATAATTGCAACATTTTAAACATTTTTCACTTTACGCCTATACTATGACTAAAATCATATTTATCAATTATAATGAAGCACGTATATCACTTAAGGAAGCACATAATAAGGCGAGCCGAAGTATCGATTTGCGATTATGGCCATTATCAACCGTCATGTATGTTGCAACTGATAAAAATATAATGTAATTCCAACCTTTTTAAACGCCGCTATACGTTCGCAGCTCCATCTAGATTTGCGTGAAAAGTAGGATTTTGACAGGGTAAGATTTGTTTGAGGACGTAGATAAGATAAGGCCTGAGCGCAATGAAGCCTGGAACGAAAAATCTGATCTCGAGCCATCTTTTGTCGCTTTCTTTTGCACAAGATAGAAAAGGACATGTTCGAGTTCGAACCCTGATTGTCCTTCGGCCTAAATCATAATCACTGTAGATTATTCAGTCATTCATTTTTGCATTATGGAATAGGGAACATGTAATCTTGCTGGCATATGTATAACTATAAGCTAACAGTATGTAGGTAGATTGACTGCGGGAACCGCATAGCATTACAGGGGGCTGAGTGCACCCTTATATATATAGTTGCCGACAATAATATGTCTGGTACTATACATATACATTTAACATGTTTTGGTATATCCATTTTTCTATATGTGATCCCCTGAAATATGAAGTCCACAACAAAATATCACCCTATCTCATTCTATATATAATAGTATCCGAGGTCGTTGATTACGAATCTGAGGTCAGGTTTTAAAAATTCAAAATGGCGGCTGTGAATTAGATAATTTTTACTATAAAAAATAATGTAGAATAGTTTTTATTTTTAATGCAGATTTTTTTACATGATAATAATTTTTCAATCAATTTTTAGTATATTATATTGTTAAAATGGTATACATGACACCAAAGAAAAATTCGTAATAAAAGCGCGTGAATATGGCGAGGAAAAGCGACAAATTTATTACTGAAGGTTTTCTTACTTTATTCCGACATTAGTTAGACACCCAGCAAACGCGAATTGTACAATGACGTCAAAAAGCCGTCAAAATGAAAGCCGTTAATGAAGTATCGAAATGAAGGCATTTTAACGTCATTTTACAGTTCGTATTTGCTGGATTACTATAATATAATCTTAATTCATATTAATTAATATATGAATAGATGCAATAGAGAAAGAAATCTTCTTTAGAATGAAAGATTATTTTTTTTTAATATATTGAAACTGAAGGGACATACATACAGGCAATTGAATGTCCAAGGAAGATGGCCTCCCTGTTAGATGCATTTACGTATAATCCAGGGGCCATCTTTTGTAGACATCCGGTTACAAAGGATTTATCGCGTGTAAAATCTGTTTATCGGAGAATTTTGTATTTACTAGTAGTTTCTTATATTAAACTATATTGTATTTTTGACGCATTTTATTCTACGTAAAAATAATTATAATCAATGGCTTTAAAATGAAAAAGAATAAATAAAATATATGCTTTAAAATTGTTGACAAACAGAAATTTTTATTATATAATAAAAATGGGCAAATTTAAATGTAGTTGAAAAGTCTCCTCAAGTACGCATATACAAATAAAATTGAAGAATTGTTTAAGGTTGTTCATTTCAACATTTCTTGTCATTTGTCCATTTTCGGTTTCCTCTTGACAATAAATAATACATCCGAAAATATGTACTCAGCAGTCGGTCAACCATGAACCATACAAACTTACCTTCATTTTTGTGCACTTCGATGTTTCCACTCCCTATATATATATATATTGCATATATTGACAACGCGGATTAAAGGGATTAAAGACTCGTCGGTGTACATATATAGATATAATCATAACCACGGAGTAGTATAATCATAACCTTAAAAACGACGATGTATGTAACCCACAACCGCAGTCACGATTCGGTTTTTCCTTCGAGACAGAAAAAAAGAAACTATCGTAGAAAATCTTCACGATACATATATATGGAAAGTAACGCGAATCACAAAAAATTACGTGTAGTGCAACGCCAAGGGGGGAACTTTAAAAAACGACCGAATAAAAATTAAGAAAGTCCAGGGGTGGTATGTAGAGGGAAAACTCGGATGCAAAAATAGCGACCGACATGAAGCGAGAGATGTATAGAGTGAGTCGAAGAAAAGGACAGACGGCAAAAAGTGGACAAAAACGAATATTACAAAAAAAAAAGGACAAACTACTGGAAAAAAAAACCCCGCACTGCGGGCAAAAAGAAATATACATATATATCCAAGTTCGAGACTTGAGAGGCATAGAAAGAGAGGGCAAGAGTCGAGAAGAGTGTAATGGGAAGAAGACGAAGAAAAACAGCCGAGTTAAAAAAAGGTTCCCGAAACAAAGAGTGAAAAATTACGAGGGAACGACAAGTGCGACAGAGACAATGCGCGACGGGCGTATCAGGGCTCGCGCGTTACGGACAAAGACGGAACAACAACACTCCGTCTATTGCGACGAGCAAAGGACGCGAGGAGGAGGAGGAGACAGGTGGGACGATGAGGGAGCGAGCGAGCGAAAAAGCGAGAGGTGAAAAAGGTAAATAAAGACAGAAAAAGGGCAACAAAGAGTGACCGTTCACTGCCGAGCAGCGATAAAAACTGAAAATAAAGAAAGCCCCCGCTGCGGTTTAGGGAGAAAGAGTAAGAGAGAGAGAGAGATAATTTTTACATATATACGTATATAAAGTCGGAGCGAGCGTAGTAGACGTAGGGGAAAAGGATAGGAATACTAATATGGCGGGAAAAAAAAATGTCAAAATGCAATCGCGGCGGAGAGAGAGAGAGAGAGAGGGGCAAAAATAAAAGAAGACGGCGCGACAACAGTTCGAGACGCGTGATAGAGCCGCCGGATCTGAAAAAGATGAACTTCGACCGAGAGAGAGATGGACATAACCGGCCGATAGAGATAATATAGGGAGAAGCTAGGTGCGGGAGGGAGACGGAACGATCACACAAGGCAAACACACTGCGTTGCGGTCGTTACGGTCCGGAATATCGTATATGTATATGTATGTAGTCGGTGCGGCTAGAGGGGAAGGTAGTAGGGGTCACGGGAATCAACTGGTGGGGGCGAGGGAGGACGACCGAGTCGATCGGTGATTGGCCCGTGCCGGTGACACCCCTCGAAGACTTTCAGGACCTCACTCGCGCCCTCTCTCTTCGCCGGCTATACTGTACGAGCCGAGCGAGACTCTCTTCGTTTATTCTCGTCCAGTGGACTCATGGGCGTTCGACGAAACGCGTGTTGACGTATCGCAGTGTTAAAGTATAGCACTATACTTTGTATATATATACATATACGCATGCACGAAGAAAACCGGCGAATATTCCAAGACGAAAACAAGACAGAGAGATAGAGAACTGATCGTTCCGTAGGTCGCGCGTGCTTTTTGGAACACCGACTGTGTTTATTTACTACACGGTGTCTCGAGAGTTGCATGTTTCGTGCCGAACAAAGGATCAAACTTATAGGAACGTTGATAATCGCCGAAAAGCGTTCAGATAAAAAGGAGAAAGAAGAAGAAGAAGTTTCGGTGTGTGGGTGTGCGAACTGAAGAAAAGTGCGGCGCGTGTGTTCGCGCGCAAGCGCCTAAACTTCGAAGAAGAAGAAAAAGGTGTAAAGATGTCGACGGCCGTAATGAGCAGTCCGATGGTCGAGTGTGGAGAGCTGTTTAAGGTAAGAAAGCGTATACAATATAAAATCTGAAATCGCGAGAGCGAGATGAAGCGTTTCGAAGCCTTTCTCCGTTCGCGCGAGTATGTATAGGCTGCGGAGCTGTTGCCGATATCACGACGGGGGCGGAGGAGGTGCAGGGATGAAACTTGTACTCTCACCGTGCATCGGGCAAAGTACTCTCTTTTTCTTTACGTTTTCTCTTTAAACGATGTACATATACATATATATATATATGTGTAAGTATATGCGTATAAGAGAAGTCCGTTTCACTGCGGCGCCTCGTTATCTGTCCGGGGCGCGGTGGAAAGTACCTATACTCGGCGGATATCAGCGTCGTCTTCGCCGGTTTCTCCCTTCGTTCTCGACGTCCTCCTACTCTTCGTCTTGTATATGTATACGCGTGTTTTTCTCTTTCCGTCCCTCTCGCCCTCCCCGGCTCCGTCGTCGCTCTTCGTGCCTCGGAGACGGACAAAATGGCCGCTAACAGAACACGTGCATGCTATTATTGTGCGGGGGACTTTGTCTCTCTCGGAAACCTCGGCGAAAAACGAGAGTGAAAATCGTCAAGACGCGATGAAGTTTTTTTGGAGCAGAGCGATGCCTTGCCCAAGGCGGACCTCTCGATAGATGTTTGACGTAAAAATTAGTTAGTTTGACGGTAAAAAGGGACAAAAAGAGACTTGTCGTGCAAAATTTG
The DNA here is from genome assembly GCA_030522945.1 of Trichopria nigra. Taxonomy (NCBI): domain Eukaryota; kingdom Metazoa; phylum Arthropoda; class Insecta; order Hymenoptera; family Diapriidae; genus Trichopria; species Trichopria nigra. Next base: position 24,706 of record JAPYZR010002039.1, read on the forward strand.
TAGGATTTTCAGTTTTTGTTACGGTTGTAGTCTTTGTTTGGCGCGAGAAATGTCACGCGGGTAGATGTGGGATTTTTTTTAACGAATAGAAAATCTTGTCACGTCTTTTGAGTCAATTCCCTGCAAATGACTCAAACATTCCTAAAAGTTGTCATTTTACTCGACTTGTATAGCACAGAAAATAGAACATTGAAGTGATTAATTTAATATACGATAAATTGTAATGCATTGTAACGTGCGATAATAAGTCTGAGATTGTTTTCTTACGTAGAAGTTGCAGATAACTTTTATAGCAAATCATTCTTGTGAAATTGATTCGTTGATTAAGTTGATACTTCTTTTTATACATTATTTTTCACGTGCCTGGTCATTTGCAATGTCGTTCTTCACTCTAAAATAGGATTTTTTGAAAAACCACCTGAGGAATGTTTACATTTTACTTATGTCGGAGAATTTCACAAGATCTAATATTGACAGTTATCGTAGATGAATGAAACTTACAGAGATTTATTATTGTTTTTATGATATCGAAGAAAGCATCGATTTTAGAATTTGTTTATAATTATGTGTTTTATATGAAAGTTGGTACTTTGAGAAATGACTCAATTTGAAAACATTTACAATAAATATATGTTGTTAATATTTTATTGCTATAAACAAATTCTACAGTCGAAATCTTCCGTGTTAATTATCAGATATCCGATTTCTTATTTAATAAAAATGTTATTCATTCCTTTGCCGATAAAAGTAACAATGTTTTTTACATTCTTATGCGATTTTCCAAATATCATGTGTGCAATAGTAAAATCGTATTAACGGAATTTTTGTTTTTAACTGATCAATTGTTATTTTACGATTATTAACAAGTTGGTAAATTATTTCCAAATAATAAAAGCAATATTTCTTATAAGATTAAATAGATTCATAATAATAATGGAGTCCTGACTTAATTCATTGATTCTCAAATGCAATGTCATTAATCAGATTTCTTGTTAACAGAAAGAAAGTTGTGTTGAAATTACTGCAAACGGCATCTGTCAAGACAATATTTATGTAAGAGGTTGAGAATAGTGAAATCATTTGAAACAAGTGCATACAAAATGTAAAAACTTCTTTCATCATGATTTAATAATGTATAAATATTTTTTTTTCGCTAGTTGACTTGAAATGTTTTGTAATAATTTTTTTTTTTTTTTTTTTTTTTAATTTAAATGCACAATGTTATTTAAACTCGTTTTTGTACATTTGTATGAAATAGTAATTTTCTAGAAGAACTTGTTTGACAATTTTATTATGGCATTATGTAAGTTTTAAAAGCAAAATATGTGTCAAAATACATCATTTAATGATGGTATATAAAGATTATTACAGTTTTCTAGCCTTTTGTAAACATCAATTGCATAATTCGATTTTTTGTGTAACCTGAAGCAATTTAGCTTTGAGGCAAGAAACTTTCTATGAATCACAAAAAGTAAAAGTAACTGAAAGATGATTTGGTAACCTTCACTCACTTTTACTTTTAAGCAAGAAACTTTCCAATTCTTATAAAAACTGAAAGAGGTTAAGAGTTGCAAAACAAGCAAATTTTAATGTTATCGTTTTATTATTTAAACCGTCATTTATCTAATGATATTAATATTAATTTTATAAACAATTATATTTTGTGAATAACGATAATTATTTGAACAAGAAATATTTCTGATTTTTATGATTCTTGCAGGATTGAAAATTTAAGATTCTCTTGGCAAAAAATAATGCTGGAGAAACCAGTTTGCCTTATTTACGTCGTTTTACACCTTTGATAGGAAACTATTTGAAGTTTCTATTTGAAGCTATTATCGCTGCTTGTTATTGTTTTTAATAAGGAGTGTTTCCATTTGCATCAAAGTGAAGAGTTTTTCACACAGTGCAGGCATATCTTGATTTATTTAAAATGAGTACTAAATTAAACGGTACTATAATGAAATTATGTTTCGTCTTATCGTAGCATTTATCGTAAACATATTGCGAGTCAAAGGTTAACTGATACTCATTTTCATTGATGGTTAAACATATGGGATATGATATGTTTCAATTTTTTTCCATTTGTTATCGAGGGCTATTTAACAGGATTCGTATAAAATTTGTTTCGATTCATTCTTAAGAGTTGAAATGTCTTATCGAGGATTTATTATTCTGTGAATGCTCTTACAACATTTCAGAGTACAAACTTCTTTCTCCGTGTACATCTTGAGTATTTAAAAATAGCATAAATCTATTTGTAAGAAATCTTAATCGACACAAAAATATCTAAGGATTCGACAATTGTTACCGGTATATCACATTTCTTTTAGAATTATGTTCTCAGATAATTCGTAGGTGTTCATTTCTGTTGAAGATTTTTCAAATCATGTGTCAAAGTGTAATTCTTAAGTTTCCCCTAAATAAGATGGTTCCTAATAAATCACGATTCCGCGTTTGGAAAAATTATATTGGAGAAACGTATGTGACTCGGAACATGTGACATCCATATGTCTCGGTGTCTGCGTTTTTCCACTATTTTCCCACGTTATTTTGCCGGATGACTTTTCGCCTATCGGTTTCTCATGCGAGGGTTTATTTTGGAACAAAACACCCGCATTCGTCGGTCACTCGACTCCACAACTGTCGTGTTTACGTTAAGCAAAAGAGGTCACGATGTTCGTTCATTCGTCGAATCACGAAAAAAGTGTCGGTGATGATTTGTTTAGGTTAGGTTAGGTCGTTATTAAAGACGTTAAAAACAAACTGGGAAAATTGATCGTTCGAGCGGCAACTTTTGTCATTATTCGAAATGTTTTATTATTTTTAATCTTGGAATTTTTATTTTATCGTTAACATCAACACTTGGTTAATTGACGGTCTTGTAGAAAATGTCGGATAAGGCTTGCATTCTTTTTGCGTTCTTAAATTCGACATTCATTGTTAATTCCTAAGAATAAGCCGGGTGTTGTCTCAAGATAAATCTTGAAAATCTGCTCGATCCTATATATTTATATATATAAAACGTCGTAAGATGCATGACATTCAATTTTAAAAATTAATCAACGGAAGGAGAGTAAGAAATTTTATTAAAAAAATGAAGTCGGGATATTGTTTGCACGGCCATTTAACTTGGACGAGGAAACAATAACGGAAGCATTTTTGAAACGACTGCAGGCACAAGTTCGGGCCTCTGTCTCCATTGAAGCATCTCGTTTTAAATCGCACGTACAATCCTAGCCAAGATTTCAGGTTTATCAAAACTCGTTTTCGCCGAGCAGAAAGCCGCTTCGGAATCTGACTCGAAACGTGGTTTTCTGCACTGTACCAATCCGGGATAATCCCGAAGAGATGCAGAATGTTTTTCCTTCTTGTTGTTTTTTTTTTCCCTTTGTTTTTTCTCTCTCTCTCTCTCTTTCTCTCACACACACTCGTTTTAAGTGCACGGACGCGAAACTTTCGAGAGGTTATGATTCGTCAATATCGAACCGGCCAAGAAGGAATCGAAAGTTATTCGACGAAAGCGAGTTTCGATGTTAATTCCAGATACGGCGGCGTCACGCCATGCCGGGAATTCGCGGTTCGAGAAATTTCGTTTCTTCAACGAGTTTCTAACCTTCAAATTGCGTTATCATTCTCACTACGCATTGTTTGCCCGTTCGACATTCGAAATGTAAAGGATTCGATTCGATTCGAGATGGGGTGTGATACTTAATTAAATTCAAGTTATACGAAGATTTTTAATTTTAAGTTTTGAGGTTAGGAAATGGCGTCGTCGATGGTTATCGGCTTGGAAATCCTTAAAACGCCACCAGTCCCGCTCGAACTTTCATCGTCGATGTTTATTTTTAAGATTCACATAGTTGTCCCAACTAGAATCAGCGAAATCGTGCTGTTTGAGAAGAAGCGAACTTGCTAATCGGTTACCAAGAAAGACTCGCGGTTATCTTTGTCCAATTCGACTTGTTTTGACAATCGTTGATTATCGATATTTTTTCTTCCGTTTGTCGATATTAATTTAAAAATCATTGTTATTTGTATTTCGCACCCTACTAGCTCGATTTTAGCCCAATCTTCATTGTTTCAAGTTTCAAAATCCGAGACAGAAAATCAATTTCGAACGTTCCTGTATTTTTAATAAGTTACCGTCTGCTGCATTCGGTGTTGGCTGAGACCGTACTTATTACTGCGTATATATAGAATATAAGCTATAGTCAATGCCAATTCCGATACAATACACGATTGTCGATTGTCATATTACCAAACATTCAATTTGAAATTGCAGTTTTAACGAAAAATTTTTACGTTAAGACTGCCTTCAAGATATTTTTCAAGAAATATTTCTTTTTGTTACATTGGCGGAATCATTTAAATCGTGTGGAATTAAAATTGAGAAACGTTGCCCAGTTCAAAATGTCTGTCAGACTCCATCGCAAATTCCGAACCGAACTGGTTCCGATATGTATTATATATATATATTAGGCATTTGAAAATCGAGAGTCGTCGGATATACCATTCGTTTTCCTAAGGGTCAGAGTTACACGAGAGTCGCATTCTCACATATTGCTCCGAAGCGTCGAACACGTGGGTTCCTTAAAAAGAATAATGGATTGTCACCGATAATCCTTCGCACGTTTCATACAAATTAGTTACGTGCGGTCGCGCAATTTTATCTGTACATATCACTTGCGTGAATCGAGTGTCCTATACGAAATAAAAAGGCATTGTTGATCGCCACATCACGTTTGTGACGAATGTGTCGTATCGCGATGTCAATAACGAGATAATATCGTGACTTTTTCGCGGTTCAAAGTTCAGAGGAGAGAAGCTTTAAAAAAAAAATGAGAAGAAGACTCGAAATAAATCGGCGAGTATTGATGAAGTCGACATAGAGAAAAAAACGACAATGCGGAAAAATACAATTGAACAAAGAAAAAAAAAAAGAAAAAAAAAAAAAAAAAAAAAAAAAAAAAAAAAAAAAAAAAAAAAAAAAAAAAAAAAAAAAAAAAAAAAAAAAAAAAGAAATAGACCTGACCCAAAATGTCTTGGATATTCTCGGAAAACGAAAAGAATGAAAATATTCTTGAAACGATATGCATGGGAATACGATTAAATTGTTGAATTAATTAAAATCCTATTTTAAAAAGTATATATCAGGAAACTCGAGACTTTAGATTCGTCGATTATTATTATTGTTATTATTATTGAATACTAGACGTTTCCCTTTACGAGTCGATTGAATCGCACAGGTTACGTCGACGCCTGTTTTGTTCTCGATTTTTCGAAAATATCGATCGTTGACGTTTATTAATGAGATTATTGCTTATCTGTCGATTAATCAAATTAGCTCTGCGTGCTGGTATCTTACGACTTTTTTCACTAATTGATAATGTCGTTCTTTCGACTTTAAGCGCAGCGGAACAGTTGCAAGTGGAGTTAAATGGGAGAGAAAAAAAATGGAGGGGGGGGGGGGGGGCGGAAAACGGTGAATCCTTGAACTGGGGGGGAAAATTCGCCATATTACCTCCTGAGAAGGAAAGGAACGGAATCGGAGAATATTCGTCATATTACATCCTGAGAATGAAATGAATCGAATCCAAACGAAGCACAGTAGAGAATATACGCTTACGAAACGTTGCGCCGACAACTGAAATGCGCAGGAGGAGGTTATCATCCGGAAGTCGGTAAAAGATAAATCAGTAAATCGCGAAAGCCCGCCATTTTGGTGAAAGCCATAAAAGCGACATACTTTGAAAAGAATATAAAATATATATTAAATATAATAGATGGTAATGTAACAGCTTGATTGTTTCGGCTAATCCTTTAAGAATATGTGGTGGAACTTGAACGAGTAATTCGCCATGTTGTAAATGAGCTTAAAAATAATAATAATATACGTCCCTTTCTTTGTCGTTAAAAATCGAACGATGTATTTTCTTTTTTGGTAGAAAAGCATGTTGACTCGAAGTCAATCACGAATCCGTAACTAAGTTGCAGCGAAGTGGTATACGAGTGCATTTGTAATTTTTATTTACTGAATATGCCGAGGTCGTCCGTTTTCTGAATCTCGTTCGATGTCGAGTTATTATTACGATTATTGTTATTAATAATCAGTTGGTCTTTATCTTTTTTATTTCTTCATGTAAAGCACACTGATACGTTTATGACGCACGCCGGAGATTTGGTCAGTCGAAAGCGTGGTATTGTTTTCTATGAAATAAATGAGTTCCGACCGAAAAAGAATCGTACACGAATCTTGAAGCTACTTAATTCACGAGGTAACGTTACACCTCGGATGTAGTAAATTTTATTGGAATTCTAGGAAAGATTACTATTTTCTTGTGGAATAAGACAAAAACGCGTAGGCAATGCAAAATAATAGAAATTGCAACGTTATAAGTTGGAATATTCTTTGCGTCGGTATTCTCAGGTATAAATTGTAAAGTTTTTCCAATAGGCGGAAAGGAACATTTCGCATCAGTACCTAAACACTTACAGTATACTGACCATTTTATTGTGTATTTCTCATTTTTAAATTTACTGTTTACAGAAGAATATTCCGAGAATCTCCAGCACGTAGTTGACAGAACGTGGCTATCACACGATATCGTCCTGTAAAACCAATATTACGCATACGTGTTATGTGTCAGCAGTATGCGCAAGATGCACGTCGTTTACAAGATAGTGTCATATTGTGTTTTGATCAGCGAGATCGCTTATGTATACTAAATAAAAACCCATTTCACTAACGAGGGCAAAAAACACAAGGGCCATAGCGCGACCGTTTGCCACGCCATAAATACTACGTGAATGGGAATTATTCCATGTCGATATTAAAAATGGCAACAGCATTTGACCAGTATTACGAACATTTTTGTAAAGTCATTTTATCAAAAATGTTTATTTTCGATTTATCGGCAAAATCTCTCGGTTGCGCGGCACAGAGAGTACGATATATATATATATATATATATATAAAGAGAGGCAGATTTCTATCCACTGGTTGTCAGTAATTAGTCTGCAATTAACAAAGCGCGTTGTGGTCATCCAAGTGTTTGTTGAAAGCGGTCGTCCTTGAGCGGATGGACAGTTCAGAACGAAATTTTGCGCTGCCGGTCAGAAATCCCTGACTGCACACGGGCACAGTGCAGATGATTTTTTTTTTTTTTTTTTTTTTCGGTATATTCGTTCAGAAATCGAGGCGGTCGTACATTGTGTTATTCTTCGCTGCCGGATGAGAGCATCGGCGAATAGGAAGCTAGTGATTACGTGTTATCGTCCTTTAAATACCCGGGATCATTATTTCCGAGGCAATTTTTATTACCTGTGATCGCGCGTTCCGATAGTTGCAGAGCTCGGCAATTGTTGGGGATCGTCGAGCGCAACTTCTCAAGCCGATACAGCCGCGACTTTTCAATCGTATATAAATTGATTTTTGAACGACCCAATCATTATTATATTATCGCGTACTTTGGTAAGATTTGTCGAATCTGTTTGTATTGTAGGCAGTCTTGGTGCATTACCGTTTGATTCCAATCCACGCGTCTCACCAATTAGATTATGCACAGACATCCAAAATAGCATCATCCAACATTATATAGCATCGAACCAACATTATGTACTTCGTTCACTGCCAACTTGACTTAAGCTAGCGATACATCACATCAATCATCTCAAGAACAAATAGTCGGAACAAAATAAAGTGCTTTTTTAGGTGATTTTGAACTACCAAAATCTTCAATCAAGAGACGAGCCATTGATAACCGGATCAGAATCAAGGAAAGATTCACCATCGACCGTCGTTGGAGAATATCGTCGCCATACTTTCCGTGGCGATTCAGGAGTTTGCAGATTAAAGTTTTGTCGGACAAAATGAAAAAGTTTGTCCGGCATATTTAATTTTGAAAATCTGACTTCAGATTCGTAATCAATGCCCCTCGCAGGGTTTACACGGACGAGTGACATAAAATGTCCAATTGCCATGACTGGTTTCGGCGTGAAATTTCGGTTAAATTTGTGGCGAGCCGTGTTCGAATTTGGCCGGAAAGTGAAAGTGGGAATCCCGTCGATGTCGCATACGCTTCGGGTTTTCATAAGACGCTCTCGATTTTACTCGGGCGATAGTCGCGCGCTTATAATGTACACGCGGTTTGATAAACTTGGGCGGCCATTTTCTTTTTCATCGGGTGCAAATGGGCGCTTGATGAGGCTTAAAAACACGACGACGTACTCGTAGACCGCGATGCTTTCGAAGAAGCGCGAGCAGCGAATTGTGAAAAGTCTCCGGCTTTTTATCCAAACCGGAAGCGAGAAATTTCGCGATGAGTCATTTCATTGAGTGAGTTAGCCGATGAGAACTTTCCCTTTTATGCGCTACGCGATCTGTAAAGGTCGCCGATTTATAAAAGGTAGTATAATGAATATCAAGTTTCGAAAGCCATCGCGGAGGAGCGTCGTTTTCGAGTGTTAGAAATTGCTCCTTGACACACTTCTTATTTCGTGTTTGCACGAAAATCGAGGGAGAGGCGCGAAGAAAGCGAAAACTTTTGTGGATTTCGAAGGACGCTTTCGCGCTTGGGGGGGGGGGGGGGGGGGGGGGGGTTTTTAAAAAAAAAAAAAAAAAAAAAAAAAAAAATTCCGTAACTCATTCAAAACTGTCGGGAAATGTCGTGTATTTCGGTCAGTCGGTTAATTTTCGAAAACTCAATTTCCACTCTCATCGAGCGTACCTTGAAGTCTTACGGAAATCCTAAACGTCTTTGCTATTGCGTCCCGGCACGAAGATGTCAAGTTTTCCGCACTGACGTTTGCCCTAATGGATTTGCCGACTTTTATTCGAGACTTTATATCATCTAACGCTATTATTGTTTGTTTGACACTGGCGGAACGAAGCCGCCGAGTGGGAATCGCATCTTTAATGGCTCTAATGATTAGGGAGACAAGGAGATTTAAAATGGCTATCTTGTTAAGTCGTGCGTGGGAGTGTGTAGTAAGACGTTAATTTTCTGAATGGGACGACGTGGAGGTCGTCGAAACGTCAAGAGCGACTGTTTTATTTGGGTCTGATTGATCGACGTATCTTTTAAAATATTTTGTGACGAGTGATGCGTCGTCTTAAATAATGGATTAAACGCCCCCAGGGTTTTAAGTCGCGATGAAATGGCATCCAGATTTTTCCGGTAGTTTTGTCGTTTAATGAAGCCAACGACTCTGGGCGCGCACCATATCGATTTAATCGGTGAAATAACTTGGCCGTATCGCGCTGGAAACGATGATGTTTTAAAGCCGTTCAGGTCCGGTTAGATTAGGAATATCCATGCGAACGTATAGTCGACCGTATAGGGAACGAAATCCCGATAGCGCTTAATATTTTTCCCTATATGCATCGGGCATGCAGTTGTCGACGAAGTTAAGACGCGACCGCGCGCTACCAGTGCGTATATAAGATATTTGCGTGCGGGAATATGACTCGCGGCCACTGTTACACTCGACTCGACCTAAGTTTCTGCCGTTGTTTGCCTGGCTATTGTCCTCCTCGGCGGCGGATGCGACTATCGGCGCGGAACGCGATTTCTCGAAAACTAGTTACGTGCGTATTAAAAGCGACACATTTAATGAATGTGCGTGTGAAAATTAATTGTTTACGCAATTTATCGGTGGTTTTGTTTTTTCGTGTTTGTTTTATCCTTCGCGTGAAGTAAAAGCGTTGATAACTGAACTCTTAAAGGGTAATTATGGGTATTTTGCATATAAAATTTGTGCCGGGACTGTTGATGGGTAGAATTTCATAAGAGTAACTTTCTTTTATAAATTTTGAAGAATCTTGCAAAAGCAATGTCTTGGTCGCCAAAATGTTATCGGCGAACCTTGGAAAAACGGGTCTATAACAAAACAAAGATTTAAACGGAAATGCCATGATTATTATATAGAAGTTTCATAGTTGCAACGCGTAAACCGTTTTATTTATCGCGAAAACGTTTCGTATACCAACTAGGTGTAAATCGTTGATGGAATAATTAATGAACAGTTCGGTTACGCACGCCTTCCACCGCCAACAAAGAAAATGGTCGTCGCGGCCAGTTCATATATTCGCCTGATAAATAATTCCCTGGCCGCGTAGTATTTTTTTCCGCCCGTAAGGCGTTCCGACCAATTTGTCAACTCGAGCGAACGTTACTTTTGACAATGAAGATTTTTTAATCACTGGAGGCGCCTGTAGGACTCTATAATATTTTTAAGTCTCGCCGTTTACCGAAATGACTTTTTTACATTGACGATAAAAAGTGTTTTATATGTTAAAACACATAAATTTTCTAGGGAAAATTGCCGACTCTCGAGAGGTTAAAAGTGCAACGCAATTTTACGTCTGACTTGGGGATTTCATAACGATTGATGACAAATAAAGTTGTCCATCGAGTAGTAAGAAAGGCAAAAATAAAATACGCGTTAAGACAAAGAAAAAAACAACACATGCTGTCTACATTTCAATGGGAATTGATCAAAAGTCCGTGACCTTTCTGCATCAATACTGAATTAAAATATGTTGTGAATATTCGCGGTTGAGCGTAAAACTAAAAATAACTCGTAATGTATTCTAGTTCCTCTTCTCGAGTTTTTTTTTCTTTCTCTTTTATGTATTTACCATTTTAATATGTCACCTTACGAAATCGTGAAATACTGGATATCTTAAAATCCTTGAAATTAGATGTAAATATGGATAAAATTCGTGAACCTGATTTAAATAGCCAAATATTTCGAATTTGTTAACTTTAGTCGCAGCGATGAAGTACAATTTTGCGGACTGTTTTTTTATTTTGGGGGGGGGGGGGGGTCATTTTAATTAGTCGTCGGTAAACGTTGATAATTTCGTTAAAGTCTTAGCAATAATTTGAAATGAAACAAACGACAAAGTACCTTTAAAAAGTTGAGACTTGAAATATCAATTCGAAAGTCGAAGCTTTCTCTAAACGATATTACGATTATAACGATAGTGCGAGGAGTATTTTTAGTAAAAGTTATTAATAAACAATCGGGGGAATTGCTTTCTACATACTTTTAGACGTTATCGTCGTAAGAATCCGTGATAACGATTATTCCTTCAGAAAATGAGCGTATAATATTGCATAATCTCTTTGCGTTTAAAAATTAATGAAAGTATTTACTCGAGTCTGAATATATCGGCATTTGTCGACTTTAAAACGATACGCGTACGTTTAGTTGTAAAAAAGAAGAAAAACCTCAGTGTCATCGAATGTACCCGTTTTCTTTTACTTTCAACTCTTTTTTTTTTTTTTTTTTTTTTTTTTTTTTTTTTTTTTTTTTTTTTTTTTTTTTTTTTTTTTTTTTTTTTTTTTTCTTTTTTTTTTTTTTTTTTTTTCTGGACATTTAAAACCACGAAAGTCACACATTACGTTCGGAGGTATACGTGCGTGTATGCGCAAAATGACTTTCTCCGGGGCCCCGAAGAATTGGAATGAATCGGCTATTACAGCAGCGGCTATTGCTGCAACGTCATTTTCCAATTATTTAATTGGGAAAATTGAGCGGTAAAGTCATCCGCGTCGTTTTCCTCTTTCTTTCTTTCTTGTTTACTATATACAATAATAAACGGATTTATTGTTGATGCATCGATCGTTTTTACGTAATTTCAGCGGTTGCAACACTTTGACATCGTCGTAATTCGTTAATTCAATATTCGTTACGAAATGGTATTTGTGTAATCTATGATGAGTCAAAGTTTTGCGTCATATCTCGCGGTGAAAAAGTAAGTGATCTAAAAATTGTCCGAACCCAACTATTTTTACCCGCGGGGTTTTGTTATTGTTTTATTCAGGGACATTAGCGGGTTTGCATACATCGTGCAAACAATTAAAAATGACAGTTTAGCAACGTATTAGTAAATTCGATAATTTACCGAAATATCCGCTGTTAAAATTTCCATTATATACTGTATTATTTTGCATTTTTTTTTTTTTTTTTTTTTTTTTTTTTTTTTTTTTTTTTTTTTTTTTTTTTTTTTTTTTTTTTTTTTTTTTTTTTTTTTTTTTTTTTTTTGATTTTGATAAATTGATGTAACGATCGCTCCGATCGATAAGAGCGATTTCAATCAAAAGTGTGCTCGTAAACGATTCTTCATAAAAACGGACGCGAAGAATTATTTGTCGCATTTGCAGGAAAGTTGAAATTGTGTAAATGTAACGAAAAATGACGTATGTCGCGGGCGGAAAGGTATCTCTTGCCGTCCTAGAAGTTGCAACTAGGATCGTTTTTATTTATTTATGTATTTTAATTATTTTTTTTTTTACAAAAAAAATAGCGGTGATAATTTTGCGTAATCTACCAATCAAATCGACCTATTTTATTAATTTTAATGGACGAAGAAAAGATTGATTTATTATCGCGACCGCGCCAGTAGTTAATTTATTTGCAGTTATGAAATGTTGACGCGAGCTCTTGACTCTTGACTAGACTTCGTCAGAGTCGGTATTTTTTCCGGCTCGGCCGTGTATCCACTTTTACTTTCTCATCTCTCGGATCGGTATTTTGTTCCGGGTCGGTATTTTGAAATCCGTCATCGGGGCTCTTTTCGGTCAAAACTTGGGTTTTTGTTTCTTTTTTTTTTTGTTTTCAAAGGACTCTCTTCCTTTTAAGGATGTAAAGCGACCGACCTGAATAAATATATGCTTTAAAAATGATTTATCTTTGAAAATTTTTATCGACGATCAAATGCTTGGTCGTGTCTCGCGCGATTTATCGGCAAGCCTCGAACGATTGTCCGAATCGAAATCGAAATCGAGTTAAATTGCTACTATTAATACACTGCTTAGTAACGTGGTATGCATGTAAAGGTTCATTATCTCCAATCGGTTATATTTGGTCAAAGTCAGATACGTGATATCAAATTCGAAGGGGTTCTGAATACGTAGGCGATTAGACTTGAAATTATTATCCAACGGGACGTTGCCAAGTGATTCGTACATTAAAGTTGTCGAATTGATTAAAGAACCAAAACATTCATTCGAATTCAGCAACGGTTTTATAGGAAAACACTCAGTGTACATCGGAGCGTGAGAGTTGGGTTCGTTTTCTTATCGATTCTATTAATAATATTGTTAAGATTAATCAAACGTATAAATCGTGTCCCTGTTCGGCATCAGCTCCTCCATTTTTTCCGTCGAGCAAACTGTTGTTGTTCGTCCGTTTCTAATTAGTTACGAGCCAAAATCAGGAACGAGAGTGTCGCCGCCATGTTGTCAAAAGACACAGTATAGATTTGGACAGGACCCTCGTTGTATTTTGCTGCAGTCAACGTGTAACTTCACATGTAGAATTGCATTAGTCCTAATCCTTTTTTTGCACAATGGAATTCTTATCAACCACGACCGGCTCTGACGAAGAAAGGAAGAGTATTAGAGTAGTGAAACAAAAGGTCCTGGATGTATCTATCCATCCATTGACACAGGATGTCTGTCCAGTAATTCATGCATACCACCACCTAGTGGCGACTGGACACACTCGGGGGGGTTTTCGCGACAGGTATATAAATACATGTGCAATCACGTGACTGCAAAAGTCCCCTGCATAATCCAACCTAAGCAAGCTTTTGCTTAAAATAAATGACCAAAGGAATAACGTAGTAAAGTGATTCACCGCGGAAGCTTTTCCATTGTTTCGATTAAGAGAGTGACGTGTCCATTAAGTACCGCCATCTGGACAAATTTCGTCGCACTAGTCACTAATCTCTCTTTTGTTTTGTTTTGTTTCTCTCTCTCTCTCCAATGCAGTTGGCACGGCGAATGTTTTATTGCGTAGCAAATGAAAAGATGGCAGTGTTTCATTGCACGCAAAGTTTTCGCAAAGCCAATTTGAGTATTCGGATTCCCCCCGCGTGTCGTACACGTTCGTCCCGCTCACTTTTTGCGTAAATTGTCTTTAATAGGTTTATTCGTGCCACTGGCTGAAACCGGCTGGTGGAAGAAGTATATCTCTCCTGGGATGTATGGTATAGAGCGGATCGGCATCGCGTCTCGTGACAAATGCGTCGACATCATCAGTCGTATTGAATCAGGCTAACCGAAAGTTGAATTTTTTTTCTTCTCTCATCTAATCGAATTAATTAAGATCCAAGTCAAGAAGGAGAGGAAGCACCGTTCGAACAAAGGACGTCGTATTTTTCCTTACAGTAATTTCGCATTTTTGTCTGGTGGCTAGAACGTTTTTCGAGTCTCTCAACGCCCAAGCAACAGGTGAAAAGCGCAGTCATTACGAAGGTTACGACGCGATCCTTAGTTTGTCGCAATCAGTCGATGCGAAGCGTAAAAATGTGACGTATCGAATAAATGAGTATAAATATAATAACAAGTCGTGACGATAAGTGGGTAAAAGCCCTCACCCGCCGATAATAATCGATGTTGATGGCACTTTACGTTTTCAACGTGTTCTCGATTGTTTTCTTTTTTTTTTTTTGTTCCTCTTTCATTTACTCTCCTTTAAAACGCGATTGCGCAGTAATAAGTCAATTGCGATAACGTTTAGCTTCTCTCTTTCTCGCTCGTTCTTTATAAATGCTTGAATCGTGCGCGAGCCGATAAGCGTCGTCGCCCCGTCCGGTCGTAGGGCGATAATTTCGTTCCAACTTTGGAAACTGTCGAAGTGTCGCTGCGTGTTCGATTTCGTAATTGGGGAGCATTTTAGAATACGTAATCGGGCGGCATAGAATGGTAACCCGCTGTTAAACACGTGGTTTTTTTTTTTGTTTGAATAATCGCCGAGAAACGCGCATCCGAAGGTGAAAGGAGAAATGCGTAGAGTTAGGAGCGCTATCACTTTCATAAAGTAAATCA
>JAPYZR010002039.1:39634-51104 GCA_030522945.1 Trichopria nigra
CGACGGGGGGGGCGGGGGGGGGGGGGGGGGGACCCGGGCGAGTAGTAGGGAAACCCGGGGGCGGCAGCGGTGGGAGCAAGGAGTGTGGGAGGGGAGAAGCTCGACGAGAGAAAGAAAGGAGTTTGGAAGCGATGCGTGGAGGCGCGCACACACACGCGGTCGGTAAGACGATCCGTTGTTCTTCGAGTCGGCCCCGTCGGCTGGCACCACCGGTCTCCGGATACTCTTTTTTTTTTTTTCTTTTCTATTCTTTTTTCATTTTTTCTCATATTTTTTACTCTCGTTTACTCGCACGAATTTCGTTACGTCGAGAGAGTGAGTCGGAATGTGTACTCCAGGAGCGTCGCGTCGGTGTTTTGTACGTAATGCATTTCGTACATTCCGCGTGGAGGAGAGGACACCTCCTTATAACCGCACGGGTGTGCACATGTATACCAGGCGAAAACGCGTCGTAACGATTTTTTGAGAATTCGGTCCCTGATGATGGTTCGTTTTGTTTCTCGACGTCTGCCACTTTCGCGACGCCGCCCCGGCGTTATAACGAGCGAGCGTTCCGATTGGCCAGCACAAATAACGACTTGCATTTTCGACGAAGAAATAGAAAGTGCAGATAAGGAGGAAAAGTACGCCAAGACGCACGCTCGATTCTTGAATCGTCGACGAACAGCGTAAACAAGTTTTATTTACTTTTCTGCGAAGATTGGATAGAGAATTTTTGACGACAAGGGTCATCTCATCACGCTGGGGTTGGTCGCCGATAGAACGGATCGTTTGTCCTCGGTTGGACAAATGACGGTTTTACGAAAACCTATTCCCCCCCATGTCCTTGAACGACATCGTCGTAGGGTTATCCCTGGATCGAAAGACCTTGACTTTTTTTTTTATCGTTGCAGCGATTCTTTGTTTGTTTGTTTGATTTCTATCCTGCCGAATGTTTGGTAAATACATTGTAACGCCATGTAGTTTGGACAACAACGTACACGCGAACGTAAATGTTATTATTCGCTGGTAGAATTGTTTTGGGTTGGCAACTCTGTTTGTTAAGTTGGCAAGGCTCGCGGAGGGATTCCATACGACGTGCGAGTCGCCCCTCCTCCGCGTATATTCATGAAGAAATACCGAAGGAGGCTGCGTCGTTGCTCACCTTTTGACATTTTTATCCAATCACTTCTCTCGACGTCAAGGCTAGAATCGAATCAATAATCGTTTTTCCCGGTTTCGCTGTCTAAATCTCGAGCTCGGTCGAATTCATCGATGACGTCTGATTTGTTTTTTTTTTTCTCTCTTTTGTTTTGTTATAGAATATTAAAGGATTTTGAGGTTAGAAGGCCGGAAAAAAAGTGGCCACTTTAATCGGATGGGGACCTTTCGATTGTCTTTTGGCCGACGTACTAATGACTTGACGCCCATTGTATAATTTGTCTGCATATGGCTGAGAATTTAAGAAGGCGTTTTACGCTGAATTAGACCGAGGGTCGGGAAATGCAACAAGTTTTTTTTTTTTGGAACATTACGCGCAGACATAACGCGTGGGGGGAGAGCACATCGCGTACGGAATATATAAAGGATGGCCTGAAAAGAGGACTTGGGGTAAGGTTGTAGATTTGAAATTGTGCTCTCTCTCTCTACTGGTATAAACGGCACTCCCTCTTGACGAATTCTCAATAGACCCTTGAAAAACGGCTTTCATGGTTCCGCCCGTACGTACTCGCTTCTCGCATGTGAATTCTGCCCATTCTTGTTTTTTTTTTTTTTTTTTTTTTCTTTGGTCTGGTGGAGGAGAGGGTAAACTACGCTGAAAAAGGCTCTTTACTACCTGCGGGGGGAACAAGTGTCTCGAATCTATTACGGTAAACTCTTTATTTCTTTCTTTTTTTTTGGTGAAAAATGATACGCATTGTTTCGTTTGAAAGGTCTTGAATTAATTCTCGCCTCGGATCGATAGGAATCGCGTTTTATTTTGGGTTTCTTCAGCTCCGTGTGTCAAGAATCTGCTGGAGGGCGAACAACGGAGAATGCTAAACTTAAAAGAACACGGCGAAACGGCGGCCATTGTCGATTTATCACTTGGAGAGTCGAGATTTTTCCAATATCATTTAATATATAAACAACGGGAATCGTTTAGTTGCCAAGTGCATTTATTAAATGCTGGTGGAGGATGTGGGAGGGGTGGGTGGTAGTTTTAGACAGAGAGAGAGAAAGTTTCGTACACGAGTTAAAGTCGAAAAAATAAAAAAAGCGCGTTTCTTCATTGTTTCGCGTAAAAGTCATCCGGAGATGGTGTGCTTCGTCACAGATTGACGTAACGCGTGAACTTTGATACAAATTTATCATTGTAATTTTGAAAAAGTAGCAATCAACAAAGTCAGAGTTATCTAGGTTAAACGGAATCGAACGTAGCGTCGTGAATTATAATCGCTCTTTATCGTCGTACTTGGAGTATTGTTGTCGTATAGTATCTCGTTTAGATTTAATATTTTCGGACAGAGGCATGAAAATATATAACATGATTATATAATACTGCGATTCGATTGTTTCTAGGCCGCGAATCGTGACGATATTTAAATAAGCAGCAACTATGCACTTTTTTTTCTTTATTTTTTTTTTTTTTTTAGAGAAGAAAAAAAAGGAACATGTTGTGTAGTAGGTGCAATACCGCCGAAATTGTTTGTTCGATGTTGTAACCTCACTCCAATAATAATTCAAAATTGTGCCTCGATGATTCGTGGAATTGCGTTATCTGCAATTCAAACGAGATACTGCGAATCTTTCGACATTTATTGGTAATTTAAATACGGTATATATCTATGCCTCTCGCAAAGCGAGCGTTCCGAGCGACGTACACGAGTGTAATCGTAAACTATTCCTGAAAATAATAATGATAATAATAATAACAATTTTAGAGTCTGATTGGATTGATTGTCCGCCATTTTGTATTTTGCAAATGGATGGAGTCGACGGGAAAATGTCGGCGGAGTATATATATGACACGATTCGACCATAAAATTAGCGATAAAATTTTTGTTAGATTTACGGATGAACGCTCGAACGCGACATTAATGGACGCCTTTTTACGTTTTTGTTTCAGACGAAAATCAAAGACTCGAACATCATTCATGGATCACAGATGTCGATAAACGGCAACGGGGAGGCGAACAGCCACGTTCACATGCCGCTGAGGCGCAGCTACACGTCCATCATATCGATGGTGGAGCAGCAGCACAGAAAGTTGGATCGCAGCATCAGCGAGCCGACGTCCCGTTACAAGACGGAGCTGTGCCGACCGTACGAGGAGAACGGCGTCTGCAAATACGGCGACAAGTGCCAATTCGCGCACGGCTTCAGCGAGCTGCGCAATCTCACGCGGCACCCAAAGTACAAGACCGAACTCTGCCGAACTTTCCACACGGTGGGCTTCTGCCCGTACGGGCCGCGCTGCCACTTTGTCCACAACTTTGAGGAGGCCCGAATCCACAATCAGAAAGTCAGCGCCCAATTGGGATCCGCGCTACCGAACATCATGGGTCTGACGAATTCGCTTTTGGGGATGAACGCAGGCGTGAACACGAATGCGAATTTGAACGCGAACTACAACTCAAACGCTCACGGCAATCTGAACGGCAACCTCAGCATGTTGGATCAGCTGACGTCGACAACGACGAGGGTCATGGAGAATCGCGTCGTCATGTCGGTGGTCCGAAAGAATTCGCTGAATCTGGCGAATCCCACCACGACCGTCACGATTCCCGCGGCCACTGGCCCACTCTACAATAGTCATCAGCTGCTGCGAACCAATTCGCACGGTGGCTTCGTGGGATACCATCAGGATCCTCAGCAGCAGCAGCAGCATGTCCAGCAACAACACCGACAAAGCATCCCGTCGATGGGCAGCAGCGGCATCATCGTGGGTACGGGCAACGCCAAGCCGTTGAATCTGAGCCCGACGTTCTCGTTGGGCAGCACAGCCGAGTCCATCTCGCCAACGTCGAGTCTCAGCCAGTCGCCGACCAATTCGATGGCAAATTTCTTCAACGACGACATGCAGGCGCCCGTGTCGTCGAGTGTCTTCAGCTTCGGCCATGATTACGGTCTGTTGGCGACCCGACAGACCCCGAGTCCGGTCAGCGTCACGACTCCCATCACGGACGACCTGGCGCCACGCACGCCGTCACCGATTTCCCCGAACGCCGAGTCCAGATTACCAGTCTTCAACCGGATCAGCCGAAATTATCAGTGAGCCCCGAACCGGGGGGTAGGTCGGAGCGGGAAACCGCTCTAGACCGTTGTGCTACGGGGGGGAGGGTTTTTTCTATGTTTTTTAAACTTGCGATCTCTCGAATTTCTGGATAGACAACGAATTGACGGGACAGTTGTTTTAGTCGGAGCTGATATAGACGTCGAACGTGCGAACGTTCGATTATCTGGGTTTCTTCTTAACGTGCCACGAAAATGTTCAAATGCGCGATAGGAGCTTGACGCGACGACGCCTCGAAGTCGTCCACCGGCTCGCCCGGTTTCAGGAGTTTTGCGACCTAGTCTACTATTCCGGGTGTTGGGCGCGTCACGGTTTCGAGAACGGCACAACGTCCATCGGTGCCCGTCGGCCATCGCGTCGCCGCGTTTTGTCTTCGTCGACGTCATTTTGTCATCCCTACGATATTAACATTAACAGTTTTAATTATTTTTATCGAGTACCAGAGTGCCGCGGTCGCCGTTAAGCGAGTTACTTCGCGTTTACGACCCAGTGACCAGGAGGTCAGGTACAGTTTCTCCGTAATCGCAACGTTATTGTTATATCATTCTTATCGATATTAACATCATTATTAATTATTATATTGCAACATATTATTTATTAATATATATATACATATATACATATATAATATTATATATTTATTATATATGTAAATATAATAAATATATAAATATATATTCTATATCAATTACCGTCATTATTATTACGATTTACTAAAGCAACTCGCATTTCGGCACGCTAACCAGACAAAAAAATTCGGACTTTATTATTTTTATCATTGTTGTTATCTCGATTATTAATATTATTATAATTATTATAAATATTATTATTACGATTAACTTAATATTAAGATCACCGTTCAGTCGGGAGCGTAAATCTTTTCTGGCGCCCATTATTAATATTATTATTATTATTATTATTATTAATATCGTGAAAGTCCGGCCCCTCTACTCCGCGAGGAGGAGAAGGGGGGGGGGGGGGATTGTTACGTCATTGATCCACCCATTATCATCGTCGTTAAAGTTCCCGTCTTTATTTACCGTTTCCCCCCGTCATTTGCATCATATTTCTTTTTTTACTGTCGCCATTTCTAACTTCAGTAATTGCTATTACGGATGAATCGAGATAATATATATATACATATATGCATATATGTATATATATATTTATTTATAAAAAGAAAAGAAAAAACCAAACTCTTAAGTTTTCAGTCGACAGATTTCATTAGACGTTGAAAAAGAACAGCCGAAAGAAACGAGCGAGACCTTACGGGAACCAGAAGTGGTTGGTCAATTCGATGACTCGAAAGCTCTCTCGCGTAAATAAAAAGCGTCAGATTTGCATGCAAATTTTAATGATGAGACAGTGATCGGTTGACGGAAAGACGACAGCGATGAAATTTTTTTTTTTTTTTTTTTTTTTTCTTGAGAAATAACATTAGAACGAGATGAGAAGGGAACGAAGGAGGAGGACAAGGAAGATGCGAGTACAGAAGCTCGATATATTTCGTATGCGCGAAGACATGGCTCGGACGCATATTGTAGATGCCTAAATTCAAGCTCAGTTTGAGAGATAAACGGTTTCAACCGCGGATTCGCGGGAAATTTTGTCAGATCGTGGCTAACAAATAGTAGCTGTTAATCAGTAACGTGGTACTAATCCGTGAAATGTGATATGATTCAATTGCAATAGCCTATTGTACTATGATATAGTAGACTCGTTTGTTTGTTTTTTGTTTTTGTTTGTTTTTTTTTTAATTGTAGAAAGAAACGATTAGGGAAGAAACGTTACTGTTTCGGCCGAGCAGAACCTCGCGCGGCGGTCGAGCAGAGTCAATAAAGGATTATAGCTTTTCGAAAGTGTTCAGACGGAGTCGAGGAGGAACCGAACCGGTCGCGGAAGGCTGGCAAACGTGACGTAATACTCGGAACGAAGTGCAAGAAGAGCGACTTTTGCCGTTGAATCGAATTCGATGGGTTTCCGAAAGAACAAAGGATTTTTCTTTTATCCGTGTCGAGCTTTTCTTTTCATTACTTCTTTTTCTTTTTTATATATACATATATACATAATAGAGTATTGCGTGCGAAATGCGGTTTCGATAAGTCGATGCGACACTGTCGAGAATCGTTCGGAAAGTTGATCTATTTTAAAAGTAAACGATATTTATGGAATGATATTTAAAACCGCGATAATGCGGTTTATAATAATTTAACGTAAAGGAAGAAACAGTTTCCAAAACTGATTTGCCCGTTGCATGAACGACGTATTTCCGTTGGGAATGATCGGCGACTTATTATTATTATTTTTCTTTTTTTTTATTACTCCATCGATGAATGCGTAAAGCTTTGAGTAAGTTAACGTTCGGGATGGCCCACAACGCGGTTTTCTTGATGATTCAGAGAAAGTGACCAGATTTAACGGTAATTGGTGCTTAAGACGGGAAGAAAAAGTGTAGCGTAACAATAAATAAAACGTTTAAAAATGGAAAAAGCAAAACGAACCAAGATTCAGATCAGCCCTCGTTCCGCTCGCAAAAGCCAAAAAGGCGCCGCGATCGTTTCGGTTCCCATGCCTGAATTTCCCCCACACGCGGGACGTTCAGTCGTTAGGTACGTCTAGATTAGACGGAGAGCCGTCAAAATTGCTATACTCGCCGCTAGAATCAAAACAGAGAAAAACAAAAAGGAATAAACAAAAAAAAACAATCTTTTTTTAAAATCAATTACATTTTTTGTATATATTTATATAGCATTTCCTTTTCCAATACGCCTTTGCGCAAGGATAACTTCTTTTTCTCACACTCTCTTATTTATAAATGTATAAGTAAGCGTTATATGATAGATTTAGTCGTACGATATATTATCATATATTATTATATTATATTATATTATATATTATATATTGAAGGTAACGAATAGGGCTATAACTACTACCCTCTGCTTAGCAATCCGGTGCGTCAAACGCGGACAAATAATCGGCGGCCGCTGTCCGATATGATGATTTTGCAGACGACGAAATGCGGAGCAATGCAATTAATCATTGCGTATATATTTCATTCACTCGTTATTTATTTTTGAGCGTTCATTGATGCGCGACACGCGAAAAATGATCGGCACACGAAACATTGTAAATGCTTATTACTAGATTATATATTAATTTCTCGCTTTAACATTTCATTGTCGAACAGGAAAGAAAACGGTTCGGATAAATTATTACTGCTCATCTCCCATCATTATTGGCATTATTATTATCATTAAGCTAAGGTTATTATTATTATTCTATTTTATCCTTATTATATACATTATTTTATTACGATTATTATTATTATTATTATTATTAATATTATTATTATCGCATTATAATATATCATAATATAATATATTATTATATTATTACAATCATTAGAATTATTTAATTATCGCGTACAATTTTCTTTTTCTTTTTTTTTTCTTTCTTCCTTTCTTTCTTTTTAAGCCTACGGTTCCGACCGGTAGTCGATCCAATTTGGAAAGTGGAATTTATGCCGTCACGGGCGTGTAAAGAGAGACGTAACGTTCGCGCCTTAATAGAAACGCACGAAAGCATCCGAAGTCGTAATTCACAATGCACATACAGACCAGACCAGACATATATATATATATATTATATCTATACGGTGACCAGCCAGTCATTCGTTACGCGAATTATTGCGAAACCGACGCATTTGTTTGTACATTTAGCCGTGACGAGTTTTCGTTCTTTCCTATTTGTTTTTTTTTTCCCTTTCGTTCGTTCGTTTCGCCGCACACCCGCCATTTCGATCGTTCGCGCGGTACATTTGAAGAAAAAAAAGAACGGACTTTGGTGCATTTCGCCGAACGACGAATCGTCGGTTTGCCGCGTTCGGACCGAATGGCGCCGCCATTTCGCGGAGGCTCGCGCCCCGACAAGATGGCGGCGTCCGGTCGCGCTGCCCGGCCACTCGTCACGATTTTGCCTCGATTTCGCGATCGGTGAATCGGTCATTTCAAGAAGTTTTCCTTTTGCTTTTAGCGTTTTTCCTTACAGACGAAAAAAAAACAAAATTACGTTTCAAAACATCAATAACGACTGATTTTCCGATCGGCGAATGGAACGATCTATAGGCGATAGGGGAACGTGGCAAATGCGTTAAAAACAAAATGAATGGGACGAGAAAGAAAAGACTGTCGTTTACGAGCAGTAGGCTGAAAAGAAAAGTTGACAAATTATAACAAAACAAAAAAAAAACTAGATTACTGAAATTTTTTCGTTGAATTCAGTTCTATAACTCGACGATGGTTATTTATTGATATATGCGGTCCACGAATGTAATATTCAGTACTTTGGCGCCAATGAAGAGTCGCACGTATCACTTCTTTTTTCTTTATATATATATGTATATGTATACCGGTGCGATTTGCCGTAGAGATGTTATCTACCAATCAGCAACCGTGGCGGGTAAGCTCGCGTACAATATCAAAAAAAAAAAAAAAAGGAGAAAAAGCTTACTATATATATATATATATATATACACACGTGTACGTTATTTTTTTGATGTATTGTTTTTAATGTAATATATTTATTTTTTCCAATGCGTATTTATATATTTATATGATATTTTATAGCGCGTTCTTCTACAGTTAAGATCGATCTCTTGGCTCACGGACGAACCCTCGCGTTCTTCGGGGTGTGTGTGTGCGCGTGTGCGTGTGTGTGCTGTGTATGTGTGTGTGTCCAATTTCTATTTCTTTTTTTTTTTCCTTTTTTTTCCAATTACCTCTTACCTATAAGCTAAGTTTCCGTTCGAATCATAGAAGAAAAGGAATGAATACGACGGAGAGAGAGAAAAAAAAAACACAAAACAAATGTCTTCTTTTTTGCATATCCGCCGCTACCGATGCACACCTCTTCCCATCACACTTTTACCGAACGATATTTTTGGTACGGCAGGACACGCGAATTGCAATGTTATTTCGTTTACCTACGATTGTAAAAAAAAAAAGTAAAGGAACAGAATAATTATATATTTATATAATAAGTAATCGAAAGCGCATACTTAATATTCTATTGTGATAAAACGCGACAGAGCGAATGATTGAATACTATTCTTGTTACTAATATAAATCGCGAGCTTCCTTCGACAAAAGGTGCAAAAACTCCGTAAATAATACGTACAGTGTGTTATATACACGGGAGACAACTGATAAAATGAAGAAAGTCGTCGGCCATTCGGCGCCCCCCCGCGGGCTTTCGTATTATTATTATTTTTTTTTCCGTTTCGTTGCTCTCTCGATGATGCGTTTTTCTCTTTATTTTTGGAAAATTGTTACGAAAAATTGTAAAATAGTTTGTTTTTTTCGCGCTTCAAAAGATTTCGAAAGCGTTGAACAATGTACGATATATCGAGATTATTGCGAAAGGATTGGGGGGGGGGGGGGTGAGAGCCAGAGAGAGAGGGGAGGGGGGCAAAAAGGCGTACGAATGGGCGAACGACTTTTGTCTACTTTACAATGGGACCACAAACGTGATAAAAGAACATGGATTTTCGATACTAGAGGTTATCGCGCCAATGGAGGAGGAACAAGATTCGCTGTTGGAGGAGGGGGGTAGGGGGGTGTCGTCAGCAGCAGCAGCTATATTTATGGAAGTGCCTTATATTTATTCAAAACATTTTTTTTGTACGAAAACGCGTTCACAAAAGCGTCGGAGTGTGCGAGAGGTGTGGTGGACCCCTCTCGTCATTGGGCGAGTCTTGTTTACCTCCTCTGACACCGGGCATGGAAGTCTTGTGTATCACGAAGCTGTAGTTCGATATATGCGTATATAAATATGGCCAATGATATATTATTTAATACAATTTTATTATAATAAACGAGCCGAACGTGTCGATTTATTTGTACATCCGCACCGTGTCGTCCTATTGAAACTCTGTCCTCATACAATCAACGATCCTATCCGGAATTTGGTCCCTGTCGATTTTCGTCGAGTCTCCCCATTGGTGGTGGGGATGACCGTTCAGACATATGATGGGAAGCTGCGGACATGACGAGAGCAACGGACGAAGAAGGAAGAGGAAGGCAGACTGTCGATGTCTTGAGTCGGAAATGTCGGTTGATGTCGGCAAGATTTTCGAATTGTCGTTTTTCATTACGATTTCACGAGGTAGGATAAAGAAAAAGAAGGGGGAAAAAAAGTGACGAGAAATACGAAATTTGCAATATTATTTGTCGCCATTTTGTCGCTTCATCGTGGAATGAGAGTCGGTGGTAAGCTGACGAGAGATATAGAGGCACTATACGTTCACTCTTTCAGATAAAACCCAATTTTTAAATTTCTTATCATTTAGAAAGTCGCGGACGACTTTCGAGGTGAAGGCGCGGGTTCAATGGCATGTCTCTCAAGTTTATGCGGACGTGTAATAAATTCTCCAAGTACTCGGCGACGTAATATATTAATAATAAAATGAAAGTGGTAAGAGATGTAAAATGAGTTTCGAAAGAGAAGAATTGAAGTGACGGAAAGGTATAGGAAATGGAGGGAAAATTTAGGAATGAATAGTTTATCGGTTTTTCGATAGTCGTTAACAACAACAAAAAAAAAAGATTTTTGAAAATAGAGCGTTTTGACAAAATGGCGGGTGTTCGAATTGAAAATAGCGATTTTAGATAAAAAATGTATTATTCTTACGTTGAAAAAGATTAATGAATTGATAAACTAAACGATGGAAAACAAAAACACTACTAACTAGAAGTAGATATAGTTATGTGGGGAATAAAATCACAAAAAATGTCAAGTTAATATTGCGGTTCAGTTGTAATGAGGTGTGATTTATTCAGTCTCCTGAATAATTGGAAAATCAATTTATAGATATATATATATAGTCTTCAGTCTCAGATATATATCAATAAATTGATTTTCCAATTATTCAGGAGACTGAATAAATGGAAAATATATATATAGTCATATATCGTTATATCTCAATTATATATGACCATAACTGGAATATATATGATTCAGATATAATTATATCTGAATCCATTTTTCTCGAGAATAATGTATATTTGTTTTTTTTTTTAACTCCTGTATTATTTACAATCTGTCTCGTTGTGAGACAACAAGTAAATTTTATAATACAATTTGAATTACATGATGCTGAAATAGACATACTCCAGCGAGTATTCTATTTTGGTTTTGTTAGACTTTTGCTAAACATTT
>JAPYZR010002040.1:0-21169 GCA_030522945.1 Trichopria nigra
AAGCTTGGCCCTGACTCGCGCCCGCATATCTATCAAGGCGCGAGTCAGGGCCCAGCTTGCGCCCGGATATTTAGAAACAAATTTCTACTAGGGTAGTTATGCTGGCTCAAGTCATCCCTTGTGACGAACGTTTTATAAGCTTTTTTTTGCATTTTTTTCCCGGCGAAATGAAAAAATACAGAACATCCAAATTTTGAGTATATATTTAATACATCTTAAACTATACGTGTAAATTTTTTTATTTTAAAATATGGCGTCAATAAAATAATAATAAAAATTGAATTTTTTTTAAATTATAACTCAAAATAGCACAATTTTTTGCGACTATTTTTTTTTATTCGGACAGAAAACTGTTTTTAAGAATTCTCGTGCTGAATCTACCATTAAAATTTTATTTAAATCCACTGAACCGTTTTCAAAAAATCATGAGCACCATCTATTAAAAAGATCTAAATAATAAAAGTATTGTTTTTCCTTAAAATCGAACCTTTTTCTTTCACATTTCTATACAATTGCAATCGTGTATGGAAATATGTCAGTTTAATTAAATTCTCTCGTTTTTAACAGTAATTCATTTTAATAACTGATCTTTTAACAGTAATTCATTTTAATAACTGATCTTTATAATAGCGCAAAATATATTTCAACTTTTAAAAGAAATGTATATTATGTTCGTCAAATATCAATCGTAAGGCAAGCGACGTCAAAAGTAGGTCATACGAATATTTTTGTGCTAATTTTTCAGCTTTACTTTCTGATTACGTTGTTCAAAGGGTATCCGGTTTCCCGCCGATTAGAAATTCATGGGCGTTACGGAGAGAAGCAAATCATGGAAATAATAACTGTTGCAAGACACATTGTCGATTGAAAGAAAAAAGAAAAACAATTGAATTTTGTTCGCCATTTCAACGCAATTTTATGTAATAATGGTTTTCAAAACATTTTATATATATACTTCATTGACTTACAATTGTTTTTTTATCATTTTCTATGCAATTAAAATTATTTTAAATATATAATTATTTATTTATTGTAATTTTTTCGAGTAGATTTTATTCATAGCGATTGTCGATCTCCCTACTGAAAATTCCTGCATGGGGATTCCATGTGAGAATTTGAAGTGAAATCCTATATATGAAAATATTTTTTGGAATTCTGGAATATTTTTTGATTCATTCATTTGGAGTATACTTATTGTATATTTCTTCATTTACTGGATACGAATCACATATGGGGATTTTGAAGTGGGATTTCTATTATACAATAAAATATATGTTTATTTGTTATTTAATATCAATTATAGAAAGTGTATATATATATATATATATATAACAGCTTATTATTAATAATAATTAGTGAGCCAATTCTTCGAACAATAAATTTCAGACAAAAAGTCTGATTATCAAAATTGTATACAATTGTTAGTTTATATTAATAGTTTTAGTAATTCTTGAAATTTGTAATTAATACTATATAATTGATTATTAATAGTTGGCCTTTCCCGTCTATTTGCTGCAACAAACCCGATATTAAAAAATGATTAAAAACGAGTTAAAACATTTTTTTTTTAAAATGAGAATTTAATTGGACTGAATACAGTATAAATGAAATATAATATAAAATATAAGATAAATGAAAACAAATACTAAATAAAATATTAAAGTACTAAAATAAAAAAAATTAAAAAAAACTAAATAAACGCATGTTTCTAATTGTCATTTAAAATAAGACGCGTAATCAAATTTTTTTAGGAATGTCTTTAAATGTTCGATACATGTTTATTGCAAGGGACGTAGGTAATTAAACAAAAAAGAAAATAAAAAGGTAATAAGGATGTTAATAATAACAGTGACATATTATTCCATTTTCTAAAGGAAATATCGCTTACCTTGCCTCAAAATCAGTTAACGAAACGGCAGTTTTTGTGCGTATATAATGATTTTTCAATCGTATAATGTAGCTTTTACATCACCTACGCCGATTCAAGGTTATTTATATTACAATTAACTTTCAAAGTGTAATCAAAGTGTTTTCAATTGCATCGATTATCACGTGCAATTAGGACGATTACAGCTCTCATAAATTGCAAACGCAGTTTTTAAAGTTTTCTTTTAAATCGTTTCTTTATCGATTATTAGAGAATTGATAAAAATAAAAAAAACTCGAGTACAAAATTGTTCTTCTTTGATGATTTTAACCATGAAAAAGATAAACGACTTAGCTACAACTTTACGCGTAATTTCTATTCCTGTTGATGATTGATCATTTATTGAGTCTAATACGAAATCGGAGGAAAATAGTTGATATTAATAAAAAAAAAGAAATAAAAAATGAAAAATAATCATGAATGTAATAATATTCCGTCAACATTATTATACACGATTTAACGATTTATTAAAAAATGTTTTTTTTTTTCAATTTTTACACGTGATTAAAATATTTGTTATAGTTTTTATATTTTCATAATTTATTGTGTCATTTATTAAATTGCATTGGCATTATCATTTTTAATAATATTTGTTTGATAATATTTTTAGCACTTTTATTCTATTCAGTCAACACTTATTGGTGGATTTTATTAATTTTGGTTCCGTTCTGTTATTGTAGCTCTACTTTTGTCCACGTCTTAATATTTTTCTATTTTTCTTTCTTCGTATTTTATCACTTTTAATTTCGTTTTGTCAATGTTTTTCAAATTATTATCTATTTATTATTTCTTATTTTATATCTCCAATGGTCTACTTTCACAGATTTTTACTAATTTTAGTAAAATATTTATTGACATTTTTTTTTTTTTTTTTTTTTTTTTTTTTTTTTTTTTTTTTTTTTTTTTTTTTTTTTTTTTTTTTTTTTTTTTTTTTTTTTTTTTTTTTTTTTCTCAGTATTCTTCTGCCATAAAGTTTAGTATATTTGCGTTTTTCATGAAAAGTATAAAATAATGTAGTAAATTTATTTAAATGGTATAATTGAACAATCACTATTTTTAAACATTTCAGTAACAATTCTGATTATAAACGTAGATTTTTCCCGGATTATATAAAAAATAACTCTTAGCGTTTCTATACCATTGAAAATTACTCGCGGAAATGGATTCTGAGTACCCGCAGCAATTTTTCACAATTGAATATTCTTGGTGGTGTAGCCATTCTCGTTATCGCTGGCCGAGTTTAAGTACCTATAATATTGCCGAACCTCGCGTGCTTATCTTTCCCGACACACACCCACACACATTGCGCATCCGTAACGTTGTTTCTGCATTTTTCCGTTATCGATTGTTCAATTTTAACAAGCGTATAACCAGTCCTTTTTAATGTACGCATGTTTGTGGCAATTGAACGCATGGCTAATTTGAACGATATACGATGACAAATGAGGCGATATACGTAATGAACCCAATAACGATTTCCAAACGTTCAACTTTACCGCTGCACGCTTTTGTCCAACGTCACGATGGTCATAATAAAAACACTAGACTTGCCTCGTTTTATACATCCTACATTAATTTAATCGATTTCAGAAAAAATGATTTCTAATTTAAGAGAAATATTTGCTTGTCGATTAAAAAAAGATCACTTGCTAAAGTTGCCGAAGGTGGCGCTGATGTAGGAATACAAATAGATATGAACACGTACTGATACATATTGATCACGTTTTATCACATTTTATATTTTTTCTACATTCTATTCTGTTCTATTTATATTCTATTACTAAACTAGCGCAACCTAAAAGGAGAACACTCTTAATATCGACTTTTAAGAATGATTGAATTATAATTTTGGAAAGGATGATATTTTCAAATGCGGCGTATTTTTGAAATTTCGCTATTCAAGTTCTTTTACTATTAGTGTGACGTAGGAAATGATTCACGACTGACGTAATAAAACTACTGGGAGTGTATATAAATAGTATAAATACTATAGGTGACGTTATGCAAATGATATGTTTCATTGCAAACTATATTGGAAAATTATATGTGTATACAATAATGTCCGCGCTTCTTTGGTGTTCGTAAGAGAATTCATGATTGTAAATCTATTACATACTGCAGATAAAGGTTTCAAAAATACTCATTTGTTTTTGTAATGTCTTTGTTACTATATTTGTGTTGTCTTTTACTATATACCCGGTCTTTTAATCTCATTGTATCCATAAGCGCGGATCGTTACGAGAGACTCACTGTATCCAGAAGCGCGGACCGTTACGAGAGACTTACTGTATCCAAAAGCGCGGACCGTTACGAGAGACTTACTGTATCCAAAAGTGCTGACCGTTACGAGAGACTCTCTGTATTGGAAAGCGCGGACCATTATATACAGCGAAGGGCTTACTAAATCGCGATGCAAAAGAATATGAGGTCCTCAAATTCCCCTCCACAACATCAAACAAAGAACGGAGAATATGCAGTAGAATTTGCCAATTTCAGATTAGTGTCTAGATTAGGTACTTTCCCAACTTATATTCTCAAATTTAGACGTGGACTTCCTTCGTCATTTTGTGCGTGTTAATTGAACAAGAAACATGGTATGGACTGTTTATTTAATATACTCGACAATTATGTCAAATTAAAGGGTTATGTTACATTGACGTCGACGAAAACGCCATCACACCAAGAGACAGACACGCCACGTTAATAACAATTCGCCTTTTTTAATCGTTACGTATTGCAACGATTCTAAAACATTATTTGAACCTTTCTTATTTGCAAAATAGTCTGCATAAACCTTAAAAAAAAAATCCATTACAAAATCATCGCAGATTCAAATCATTCTTTCCAACATTGTGAACTTGCATTCATAATTTCATCAAATTGTGAATTATGTTACATCATTAAAAAAACGTATAATAAAAAAAAAAACAACGTTACAAGACGAGACGGTAATGATTATGTTAATAGCAGTTTATCTACCTTGAAATCTCTATAAATGTACAACGATTTTTATTTATAATTTCTGTACGTTGAAAAATGATACGAGCGTGATGGAATACGCATTCGTCAATTTCAAGGTTAGGAAACACCTCAACAACTCAATCGCTAATAATAATATATTTCGAACAATTTTAATGTTACTGTCGTTCGCAGTGTTAGAAACGAGATGAGAAACGAGTGCGTTCGGAATTACTGGTTACCAGCAGATTCAGCGTTTTGTTCTATTTCCGTTGGATCTAAGGAAAAAAAAAACCAAAACAAAACGGAACCAAAATAAAAGATGGTTTTTGGAACGTCTCAAAGCACAAATAAGAAAATTTTTCCAATACGTTATTGGTCGACTGATTCAACGCGTTTTTCAGTAAACTCATTTTCAGTACACGCCATTTCACATAATTTTAAAAAGACGATACACCGAGTACCGTTACGGAACGAGACAAAGAAATTTCCTTCCATCGGCACAGATGCTCATTGGAGCGCGTTTCTTCCTCTTTCTCTCTCTTTCCCTCTCTCTCTCTCTTCCTCTCTCTCTCTCTTCATTCTCAATCGAAAATTTGATCTCGAAAAATCCCTCGTATTTCGTTTCGGATTTCGCCGTGCGTCGCGAAAACGAACGGAGAGGCGCGTGCGAGAGAAGAGAGGAAGGAACGTGCCATGCGCCGATCGATGTTCCTGACTTCGACGTAGAGCAGTCCGAGTTGCCAGTGCCAGTCTTGTTCGGGACTTCGGCACAACAGTCAGGGTCGGCAACCCTGCTTATATAGAATTGATCCTAAATTCTATTTCATCCGCGACCGGCCGACCTGATTTTTGACCGACCGGACGTCACCTTTTTCACTTACGAGCGAACGAACTGAGAGTGACCATCGGTATCATCACTTTGTATTGTTTTCTTCTTTGTTTTTTTTTTTTTTTTGACGTTATTTTTATCGTTCCGGCAAAATTATCAGCTGCGCAATACGAGGAACTGGCCAATCGTGACTGATAACCAGCGGCGTTCGAAGTTCGAATCTTCGAAGTGAGTTGAGCGGATTTTTTATACAGCGTAATATATAATCATTGTGTTTTTATGAAGGGGAATCACAAATTTGACAGGTGTCGTCCCGAGTGCGTTTTCGCGACATTATTCCTTTCGGTTCGACAGTTCTAACGGAAAGTCGCGGTGTTTTTGTAAAATTGTGACACAGAATCTCCCAGTGAATCGAGGAGTGTTCGACTTTATTGTTGACATAGTTTTCTTTCGCCGTTCGTTGCGCCTGGACAAATTCTATTTTCGTTCCTGCACGTTGGTACGAATGTTTCATATATTGCATAAATGACCGGGCCGATGGTTTTCGGAACGTTAAGGGATTTTCAAGTTTGAAAACATTGTCAGGACTGTTTTTTTTTTTAAGAATTTATTTCAATTTATGTTGGCAAGAGTGATTTATTATATCGCGTAAATTCGTATTTTGGGTTTACGAACGCATTGCGTGTTTATGCGTTCCGAAAACTTTAATAAACTGCTTTAATATATTTATTTCAATTTACGTTGGCACGAGTGATTTATATCGCATAAATTCGTATTTTCAGTTTGCGAATGATTGATGCGTGTATGCGTTGGGAAAATACGAATAACTTTAAATATATTTCTTTCATTGATGTTATAGCGCCTTAACGATTTTCGGGAGTGTAAACATTCATAACCTCAAAAATCCGTGAGAAAGGAATAATTAAATTCGAAAGATGAAGTTTCTCGAATATATATGGTATATGGTCGTTCTTAAAATGGAACGATTTTTTACTTGGACAAAGTTAAATGCATTTTTAGGTTAGAATCTATGTTACTTAATTTCGAATCCTAACCTCCAAATTTCTCTTACGGCTTTTGAGCTACGGAATTTCGAAAAATTGAATTGATTTGTTTACAAAATCCTATTGTTGATGAAGTTTTCGTGTAAATCTTAATAAAAAATATATATAGTTTGAAATCATAATTTCAACTGACATAACCTAAAATGTTTGTAACAAATTAAATTGTACATACAAAAATGTCTAAATATAATTCCACAAAATAATAAATTCTAACCTAAAAGTAAAAAGTTCATCAGCTCTGAAAATAATGTTAAATAATTATATGATTAATTCAGATTTTATAGGTTATGTGTACCTTTTAAACGAAATGTTTGTAAACACGTATCGATGATACGTTACGTAACCTCAAAATGTACCGATAAAAAAAAGTAAAATTGTAAAAATCATCCTTGAAGCGTTAGATTCGCGCGAGCCGACATTCGTCAGATATTCTAATTTATCGATTTTCTTAAAATTCGTTAATATTCAATTTCAAGGTGACTCGTGCGTGCATTGAACTGAAATTAAAATAACGATTGTCGTGCGTTTCATAGCGAGGACGACCAAATGACGTAATGCCGATAGGCCAAAGTTTGGTGCATTTCGATTGGTCGCCGTTTAATGAATCTCGTCTTACATACGTGATGTGAATTTTACCGCATGCTTATAAGTATACCCATTGCTATTCTCGTTATTTTTCCTTTTCTCTCTATTTTTTTAAACTTACCTTTTCTCGTTTTTATAATTGTTTCTTTTTTCAATGGGAATTTGGAATTTGAAACGACGATGCATGAGGAACAAATGAAATGAATGGCTCAGTTTATTTGTCGACTGATTGAATACTATGAATATTATAAATCTTCAATCAAATTAATTCATTTAATTACAAATAAATTAATTAGAATAGAATAATTTAAAACATAAATTTAAAAAAAAAAAAAAAAAAAATAAAATAAAAAAAAAAAAAAAAAAAAAAAAAAAAAAAAAAAAAAAAAAAAAAAAAAAAAAAAAAAAAAAAAAATGAATGTATCAAACTTTCCGAAGAAAATTTGTACATTTTTAACAAACGTCCTTGAAGAGTTAAACTATGGTCGTAATCTACCAAAATGTGATAAATTTTCGAAAATAAAAAATGATTAAAAACGTAATTTAGTATTTTCGAAATATTTCATTGCGATTAAATTAATGTTAACAATAAATTTTATTCAGATGCTTAAAAAAAATTCAATGTTTTTCATGGAATGAGATTAATATAATTAATAAAAACAAGACATCAGTAACAAATCACATTAAGGTAAATTTAAAAGTAAATGTATAATGTCACGTATGCGCATCTTCAAAAATGACATGGCGTTTTTGAAATTGACTCGAATTAAGAAAATTAAGAGAACAATCATTTTCTTAATTGTTTTCCATTCATTGTCATTTTATCCTTTTCGCGTGGGGTTTTTATTTAAAATTGTATATAAGTGAAAGTTCAAGTCTTTGAGGTTAAGTAGGCGTTTATATTTAAATTTCATTTATTTCAATAGGTGCCTGATGTTGTTCGCTTCACTTTTATTCCGGTATTCATTTACCTTCGAACTGTTTGCGTAGTTTGGTCGAAATGAAATTTAACGTTTTTTTGAACATTCTCATAATAAATGAAAAAAAAAAAAAAAAGTATGAATAAAAAAAGATTAAAATCAAAATTTATATATAATAAAATTATATGTAATAAATTTTAATAACATAAATAATAAATAATATAAATAATAATAAAAATAATAAATAAAATAAATAATAAAATATATAATAAAAAACCGATGTAATAAAAAAACAACCAAAAACAATTAAAAAATGTTAAAATAATCATGAAAATAAATAAAATGAAAGAAATAAAAATATTTTGTTTGTTTTATTTAGATTTTTTTTCATAAATTCCACATAGTTGCATTGATGAAAAAAAAATATTAAAAACAAAAAATCGATAAATCCAAAATGCCTGTAGAGTGACGGGAATCCCTAGGATCAGGACGTTCGGGGCCAAACCTTGCGAATTTCTTGCATTTTAAAGTTCACGGTGAAAGATGACGTCGTGCAAAGAGAGGAGAAAGTCGATACGCCAACGCGAGGTGCAGAATAAAGAAAAAAAAAAAAGAAAAAGAAAAAGAAAGTATAGAGGCCGGTTCAGGCCGCCATAGCGGATCGGAACTGTATCACGTTGTACTTTGTTTACACGTGGGTGCATGCCCTTCGAGATCATCGCAAAATATTGTAAATAATAATAAAAAATTAACAAATAACAAATTTACCCATACAGTAAAAAAAAAAAAATACATTTTTTTTCATTTTGGTATACGTACCAATTTATCAGAAATTCGAAAAAAAAGATGTTTATATCCTTACAAATTTTCAGACATTTTTCTTTGCTCTTGTACAAAAATGGACTTTTTCCACGGAGAAAATGGAAACGTCGACCTCCGCGGCCATTTGACGGCGTACTTTTTGTCGAAAGTGAAAATCGCGTTTCAGCATATATACGATATACAGGCGCAAAATATTGCATTATCAATCGGTTTTGCAATTGGCTAGTCTGCATTTTTTCCGATCGCGTTTTCGAAACATATTTTCCGTTTCAGGATGATGCATTTTTCATTCGAGTCATTTAATTGCCCGCAACTCGTACCCGGTTTCAATCGTCAACTTTTCCTTTTTAAAAACGCACACGTGCAAACTTGAATCCGGTTAACACAGCGCGGTGATGCAATTATAAATAAAAATGGGCATCATTGGGCGATCATTTTTTTCCGCTTCGCCAGATTAGACACGGAAACGTTAATATAAGAGAGGGACACTATTTCCTCATCTTTTTTCCCTCTATCTTTCCTATTGACCGATCGGGAAGGGGGCTCAAAAAGTGTTCTTTAAGACCTCGCATATACGCGTCGATTTCCGACCTCTTTCTCAAGTGATCTTTAGGTGCTCTTATAGAGTTCGCGGAAAAAATCAGCTTATCAATCGACGAGGGAGGTCTTAAAGAGCACTTTTTAAATTCAAAATATTTACAAGTTTTTACTTGATTTTCCAGTATTTAATGCGATGTCTGGAATATATTACGAAGATTTTTTAATGATCAAATGGCTAACGAAAAAACGGTTTTATTTTTTTGAAAGTGACGTTCAAATTTTGAATTTTGTTGAAAAAATCCGGGTATCCGGATTGGCGGTTTCACACGTTTGAATTCGAGGTTAGATTTAAAGCACGAACGACTTTTAAATGTTCGATTCGGTGACTTGAAATGCTTCTTTGCAAAATTTCGACGTTTTTAATAAAAATGTAAAATACATAAAAAATAGGAAAAATGTATAAAAAGCTGCCGTGTTTAAAAATGTTAAAAAACTGAATAAATATTTCGTTTAATCGTGGGACACCCTGTAGAATTTCGTAACAAAATTATTTTTACAGAATTTTAATATGCTCTCTGTATTTTTTGGAGTGAATTTTCATACTTTCTGAAATTTCCAACTTTCTGGAGTGAAATTTTACTCTATTTTGTAGGAACACACTATTTTGCAGAAAGAGTGAAGTGTCATTCTTGAATAGTGAAAATTCATTCTTAATTAATGCATCTTAAATAATACATATTCACTCTCTTAAAAGGGTGGCTCCATTTTCTTCAATTTCACTCCAAGAAATTTAAAAAGTGGGAAAGTGTCATTATTATCCTATCGTATGTAAATTAAACAGGATAACGAAGATTTTAGACTTTAATTTTCTTATAATAAAAACCACATTAAAGTTTTAAATTATATCATTTTTTGCAATAAAAAAACTTTGGTGACATTTCCAGTACCAAAAAATAGACAAACTAAATGAAAAAAGACAATGTAATATGAAATCAATTTGTTTATTTATTTGTATATATAAAAATCCTTTTTTCTTATATAAAATTTTTGTTAGAAAAAGAAAGAGTGACATTTCGCTTTTTATGTACATTAAATTCTTCTAATTAAGAAAAAGAGTGAAAAAGTCACTCTTTTGAAAAGTCGCATCATTTTCACTCTTCACGAGTGAAATTTCGCTCCAATAAATTTAGAGAGTTTTAATCATTGAATATTTTTTACTGTTTTGTGATAATGAAAGAGCATTAATATTAACGATCCGTGCCGTTAATAACGCGATTGCACTGTTTTTAAAAAGCAGAACCGTGAAATGATTTTTACGAAAGTTTGATAATTACTTCATAATCGATTTAAGTAGCGGCCGTTGCATAGGCGCCTTTCGTTTACAGTCGTGTCAAACATTGAGCAATATTTACCGATAATAAATCATCTTGAAGACTCGCGGATGTGTGTACGAAATGTAATTAAGAACACGTTTACATTATTATCTTTAAATCGATCAATTATAGTTCACTTAAAAAGTCATTTAACGTTAAACATAATTTTAGTAGATTATATCAATATTTTGTTCTTGTTTTTATTTTTTTTTTTATTTTAATATAATTAAATTATTATATTATCTAATATAATTAAGATGAATGTAAATAATACTCGTTTATATATGTAAAAAAATGAAAAAATGTAAGAAAAAAATAAGTAATTAGAATCAATGTAAATTTGAAGAATAAAATGAATAGAATAACAAATGAATGGAACAATTAATTAAACAATGAAGAAAATAATTAATGAAATGATGAATCTGATAATAAATCAAATGAATGAAACATTAAAGGAAATGAATAAAATAATAAATGAAATAATTAATAAGTTATAAAAAAAAATAATTAACGAAATAATTCATTAAATTACGAAAAAGATCAATAAATAGATTAATGAATTAACTGTATGAAATAATACAAAAATCAATATCACATAATTAATTAAATTAAAAAAATTAAAAAAAAAAAAATTAATTAAAAGAATCTAACTTATGGAATAATCTACAAAATAAGGTTGAATAAAGTAAATAATGATATAATGATGAATGAAATAATTAATTAAGCGAATGGAATAATATGTAAAATAAAGGCAGTATAAAAAAACTACAATAATTATTATCAATCGGATGAGAATAATGTTTGGACTCAATGTACTGATCGATTACAATTTCAAATTAATCGAAAGAATTAAATGAAATCCATCAATCGAATGAATTGAATAAATACGATTTTTTTTCGATAAGATGAAAAATTAAATTGCGTTGCGTCCAATGTTAATTATTTAATTAATTATTTTATTCATTATGTCGTTCATTATTTTGTTTTATATTTTATTAAATATTTCATTAATTATTTTCTTCGCTATTTCATCAATTATTGTATTTATTATTTTTATCCATTCATTGTTTTCTTCATTATTTAATTAATTATTTTATTAATTATTTCCTTTATTAATTCCAATCGTGTTGTTCATTTTATTGAGAATTGTTTAAAATGTTCCAAATCTTCGAATTCATTACAATTTAACCCATGTGATGAACACAAATCACCTCAATCGAATAAAACAATAATGAATTGAATGCATTCAATGAATGATTTTGATCAATTATGTTTATGATCAATAAATCAATAAATCATAATCATAATAAATTTAAATAAATCAAAATTACTAGAAATAACAAAAATACTGAAATTACTACTGAATTAATCGTTTGTTCATATAACATAATCGAAATATTCAAAAAGCATTATTCGCACTTCATAATATTAATCGAACTGTTCGATTGAATCGATTGCCTTGAACAATTCAAATTTATAAATTTTGAATAAAACAATTTTGCTGAATTAAAATATAAATCCAATAAATTCCATTAATCTAACAACATCGATTTAATACTAAGGAGAAAATGTATTATAGAAAAGCCACACATATATACGTTTTTTAAAGTTAACTTTTCATTGAACTTCAAATCGTCAACATCAATATTGACGGGGTGTCACGCAAACCTCTAAAAGTTACCCACATCGACATTCAATCTAATAATGGTTTAGAAAGTGTCGATATTGAATTACTTCTGACTTTTTCAAAAATGCAGAAAGTTGCGGAAGTGATATCCGGTTGAGAGTGCGGCAATGCGCTTGCATAATAACGCAGTTATCAAACTTGAAATTCGAGAAATACACGACCGACACTTTTGTGGGGGATTGTTTGTGTTCGTATACATTTTTGTTCATTTTTAAACCATATCAAAAATCATATATTAATTAAAATTTAATTGAAGGTTATTACAATTGAGAATTACCGAGAAATCAATTCACTACGTCATTTCAATTAGGAACGTAAATACAAACAAAAGTTGAAAAAAAATGAGAAAGAACAGGCAATTTTATTAATTAATTACGAAAAATTTTAAGGCGACGTAAACCCATAATAAAGTAGAAGTTGTAAACTTACTCAATCATATTTATGCATTGCACCTCGTTCATAAGTGGTGGGTGCACGCGCGATCGTAAATTCGATTAAAATGATTGCATCCGAATTGAAACATTATTATCTTGCCCAAGGCGCTGATCATTAGCATGTAGACGAGTGGCGCTTTAAAAAAAAAAAAAAGGAAAAAAGAAAAAAGAAAAAAATCACTTTCACCTACCGAAACGTGCAGCGCACTATTTCTTTTTCGCCGACTTCTTAGGATTCAAAACCAGTATCTCGTATATAGTGGTTCCGCAACCTCCTCGACTCGCGAAATTTATGCGAGTGCCCTTTTGTCACTTTTCAACAGGCATTAATTCATCGTTCTATACGAGACATTCGGAGATGCAATAATAAATTTCTCTCTTATCGGCGTATTTTTGAAACTTTGCCAATAAGTCGAAATTTACAATGTTTGTTTCTATTCAATTCAACTCGCAGTTTTATTCCTTTCTATTCCATTCTATTTAAATTCCATTCGATTCCTTATTTTATAATTATTTTTTCTTCTATACTCTGTTTTTACCTTTTGTACCGATTTATAGTAAAATGAAACGACTAGAATGGTTTGGAAGAGAGAAAAATATGCATCGATGGTTGTGGAAAAAGAAAATCCTGGAAATAATTGATTCTATTAAATAAGTTGGAATTAATGAATTGTTTAAGTCCAACGAATTAGTCGAGGTCAACAAAACGATTGATTCGATTGATTTTAATGAATCGATATGGTTCCGATATAACGCAAACCCTGCAAAGAATTGATTCGGTCACATCGGTTTGAATGAAGGAATTGATTGAATCCTTTGAATTAGTCGAAATTAACGAATCGAATGAATCGATTGATTTTATTAAATCGATGGTTTAAAATAAAACTCCTTTAATATAATTTGAATCAATTGCATTAGTCTGATGATGTGATCGAGATGCAATTGCACGAATTTATCGAAACCACTGAATTAGTCGAAATGAATGAATTGATTGATTTTAATGAATCAACGGTTCTAACCCTCCGGAAACGATTCGATAGATCACGACATCTTGAATAAAGCTATTGATTGAATTTTTTGAATTAGTCGCATTGACGAATCAAATGAATCGATTGATTTAAATAAATCGATTGATGTTAATGAAATTCGTTCCACTTTTTGAAAAATAAAATAATAATTAAATCATAAAATCACGTTACAAAATTACACCGTCCATTTAACAGATTATTGATTTATTGGCGTACATAAAGAAGTTGCATATTAGGAGTATTATAGCAGGATTAGGAGTGTTTATCACATATGATGATATTGGTAAGAAAGTTAGACATATATGCGCAAACCATTTATAATTACTTTATGAATTACCATGAAATATCCTGTTTTGAACACTTTCTCCTCTAGTTTTACGAAAATTTAACGTTATGGACTTGATGTCTTGATACTATATACTTTATATAAATGTATATAAAGAAAAAAGAACACAATAAATATATATATAAATTTACGTACGGGTGTCGTTATGAGGACGTTTTTCGGTATGTAATTGTAGTTATGGGAAGTTGTGGTACTTATGAGGACTGTCCCCATAAGCTTTATATACGTAATGGTAGTTGCGAGGACCTTGATGTTGCACGATGCGATACACATACCGGGTGTCTCAGACCACCCGTATCACCCTTTTAAAAGGTAGGGATGTGTTTGTACAAAAAAATGGTTCGTCAGACAAAATTTGCAGGATTTCGGGAGATCTATCTGATGGTACCATTGAATTTGACCTTGAACATAACCTTGAAGGTTATTTCAAGAATGGAAATAACATATTCGCGTAAAGATCGATATAATTCATTCAAGTAATTTCAATCGATTAGTCGAATGACCTACTGTCTCTTTAATACGATAAATCCAAAAAATCGATTGATTCAAGAAACGGCAGAGATGGAAAATGTCAAACGTATTGATGAATTGAACGAAAAAGTACCAAAATAATTCAGCCCGTGTCTTACTAATTTAAATTCACGACTAATTTAAATGAAATATTTAAATCGATTGATTCATTTAATCGATTAAATCGAATAAAGGAATTCAACGAAAGAATGGAATTCTTTACGAATTTAATGAAATTTATAAATTGATGAATTTAGAAGAGCAGGACTAATGTGTCTTTACTTCGATCAATCATTCGAATTGATTAAATCGATTAAAATGGCTTAATTTAATTCCCAAATCGATTTGAAAAAGTGATTGAATTACGTCGAGATTATCAGTTAAATGTACAATGAAATAAAAATTTGGAAGTAAATCAATCATACTGGTTTAATGGATTGAATCGTAGCAGATCAATTTGATTGAGAGATTGACACATTGATGAAGTCTGCCACAATTGCGCGTTAACGTTACAATTGAATTAAATAACAGACTTAAATGGATCGTCGGGAGTAAATAAATCGAAATTAGTGAATGACAAAATTTAAATAAATCAATACGTATTAATAAAATAGAGCGAATCGAATAAATCGTTTAAATCAATTCTAAGAAAAGTAATCGTATAGGATAAAACGCGTCAAGAAATATTAGATAGAAACAAAAGATTCGATCGATAACCAAGGCGTAATCGAGTAAATTAAAAAATCAACAAAAAACTGTACTAAGAATCGACTGAGTCGATATTATTTGATTGGATCGATTTAATATATTAAAATCGATTAGAAACACTGCGAATGGAAGAGAACAATCGAAATTAGTGAGCGACGTAAATCAATCAAACAGGACGATTGTAGCGTGTAAACAGATTCAAAAGTATCGATTGAATCGAATGAAATTAATCATACATCAAATCAATAATGCAAAAGAAGTAATCGAAAGGATCGGATGAGCGGTCGAAATAATCGAATAAATCAATCGAACCTAATAATCTGAATAATAAGACCGATCATAAATCGAACGAATTAATAAAAGAGAATGAACGGATCCAATCGAATAAAACAAATCAATCGAAAGCAAAGAAGAAGTATATCGTCATATATAGTGCTCCTTGCGATTAAGCAATAAGAAAATTCCTTGATTAAAATTAAACCTTGCCGACAATTTCCGACCAAAGACCACCTGAAACCGATCAATCAGATTCCAAGTGAACAAGTCCGTGACTTTTTTAGTAACGACTTATATATATACCCACATAATGCTCGCTAAGGATAATGTCCCGATTGATCAGGCTAAATGACCGTTTAAATTCCGCGCGTTGCACAAAATTCAGCAAATCACTTAAGAAAATGCAAAAATAACCGGGGAATTTAAAATCAAGACTATTAGTTAGGAATGATTGTCAAACATGGCATTTTTTAAATAATTATTACACAAAATATAGTATTATGAAGCTCGTTATAAAAAATTTGAATTAGTGTATTCGGTATATACATAAGAAAAAAGTCGATGTATATAAACGTCTGCAATTCATAACCTCATTTTCGAAACGCCTCGATCGTTTCACGCCCCTACTAATTTATATCACACATGTCCCGGGATTATGCACGCAATAAAAAAAAAAAAAAAAACAAAGCGGGCCGAAAAAGTGCGTTTTTTTGATGAACGAAAAATTGTAACGGGTCGTGGCCGGAGTCGAAGCATTTTTTTAAACGACCTTACCGAGCGGCATGCGACACGACTCGTTAATTAATTCCGACCGGCATCGCATAATTCACAACGCCGACGCATACGTGCTGTGTTTCCTTAATTTTGACGTCATCGACGATTCGTCGGAAAACGCGAAATCGATCGGATCGGCAAGTGGAAAATTTGTATCGCGAGTTCCCGATCGATGCCCGTGATGCGCTCGCAATGACCTCAATCAACACTTTTCCTTTCACGTGACCCACGTCGTTTTATTCGATAACGTTGGTACTATCAGGATACTAAAGAAAATACAAACACGTTTTTTATCTCTCGATGAAACGTGAAGGAAAGGTCGGGATTTTGGAATAATAGTCGCTGAATACGTTTATTTGTTTCGCTTATTTTAGTTTATTTAGATATACCCCCCCCCCCCCCCCCCTCCTGTTTTTGATTAGTTTGATTGGATCGATTCAATCAATTTTCATTTTTTTTTGCATTTTGATTTTTCCAAATGTGAAAGAAGTCAACGAATTGAAAACATGGAATTGAACGAATAAACGAATAGAAGAAATGGTGGCAATGCAATTAATCGAATCGATTCAAATCGATTGACTCGAATAAATCGACGAATTGAATTGTATACAGAAATGACGGAACTGAACGAATTGAATGAAAGGTGAAACTTTGTTAGAAAAATGCACTTCAGTCAATTCGATCAATCCCATTCATTGATTGTTTCAATCGATTTTTTTTTCTATAAATTCCAATAACCCAATGCATTTGTTTCAATGGACTTATCAAAACGATTTAAACATAATGGTGATTAAATCGTTCGAATCATTCGATGTCATTAGTCTTCGATTGATCGATTGATCTCATTAAATTCGTTAAAATCGACGGGTTATGAACTTCGTTCATTCGAATTCTTCCATTTACAGACCTTATTTGATTATTTGTATCGCTTTAATATCACATCAATTGGATGAGTTGACGGATATTACGATTTGAAAGTAATTGAAATGAACCGAAAGAGTCAATCGATTGAAACGATTAAAAAAAAAGGATTAAGCTATTTCAATTGAAAA
The DNA here is from genome assembly GCA_030522945.1 of Trichopria nigra. Classification (NCBI taxonomy): domain Eukaryota; kingdom Metazoa; phylum Arthropoda; class Insecta; order Hymenoptera; family Diapriidae; genus Trichopria; species Trichopria nigra. The sequence continues at coordinate 17,837 of JAPYZR010002040.1, forward strand.
AACTAACGAAAAGAAATTGAAAAAAGTGATATTCTAAGAATCAGCGATTCTCATAATCAATTAATTATGTCCAGTTCCAATTTCATTGATTCATTTATTAAACTATGTATACGTATATACATATAATTGTATTTGTATCTATAGTTTAATAACAATTTATCGATTTAATTCATTCAAGAAATTTCATTCGATTAGTGAAAAAATGGAATATTTCTTTCTATGCAAACATTTGATTGATTGGATAAACTGAAGAAATTGAACATGTGAAAGGTTTTAATAATTTTCAAGGAAGGATCAAACACTGATTTCGACCTGTATACCGATTAATTTAAATGAAATGTATAAATCGATTGATTTAAATAATCGATTAAATCGAACAACTGAACGGAATAACAACTGAATGAATTGATAAATTTGAAAAAAATACGACTAATTGTCTTATTACAATTAATTATTGAAATTGATTAAATCTATTAAAATCGATTGATGCTTAAATCGACTAAAACCAATGAATAAACGACGTCGAGATGATCATCTAATGAATCGATAAATTTTCAAGGAATAGCGTTTGAAAAGAATTGAATCAAATTGTGTCGATCGATTGAATCAAAGTAGCTATTTTGATTGAATTGATTGATGATTTTTAATTTTAAAATTTTCAATCCTCGCGATCTATTAAATTCCTTAATTTCATTGATTTATACCATGCGATGATTTTTTTGTATGCTTATTTTTTCTTTTTCGAATAAATTGAATAAATCGCTCGGATCGATTGAATTGAAAAAATAATCGAAATTATATACCGGGTGTCTCAGACCACCCGTCCCACCCTTTTAAAACGTAGGTATGGGCTTGTACAAAAAAATTGTTCACACGAAATTTGCAGGGTTTCGAGGGATCTATCTGGTGGTGAACTTGAATTTGACCTTGAACATGACCTTGAAGGTTATTTCAAGGTCAAGTTAATTTTTTTAAATGGGAACCCATACTTTTGATCTCGGATTTGAAAAGAGCGGACAATTTTACGTGGTCTGAGACACCCGGTATATACGTATATATAAAACATAAAAAATTAATTAAAAAAACAAATGAATCGAAGAAAGATATTGTCTAAAATGTCGTCTAAAATGTAAATATAGAACACGAAAGTTGTATTTTAAATGAAAATTTACTTGCACAAATTATATGCATTACACACGAAATCGTCGATGAAAAATTTTGTTAAACGAAAAAATAATACTTTTGTATGTTTTGCAACATATACATATTAATGCGTTCGCTCAGCGTTCGTATATAAAAATGATATACGACAAAGTGAAGTGAGACAATTTTCTGACTCACGTTACATTCATTTGTAATTTAATGTATTTTTGAATGTTGACTAATAGCTGCTAGTTTTTATACTGAAAAGGCAATCGAAATTATCTTTATAAACAGCGACGCACAATTAACAAAATAAAATATTTTAAAAATAATGAGAAAAATCCCAGTTTTATCAACGATATTGAAAAGACATTGATTTCATGAACAATAAAAGGAGTTCACAAAAATCAAATCGTAATTTGTTTTCCTAATAACGTAATTTAACAAGTTTCCTTATTTTACTGAAACTTTAGAAAAATTAATTACCTTAATTAATCACACGATAAAAGTTACTCACTTGAAAAATACTTGTTCGTTTACAGATATAGTCAGTTTGTAATTTTCAATTATAAATATGTAAATGTTTGTTGTATCCTGAATGACTAACTGCGCGCGTGCAACATGAAAAATGCTACAATGCTTCAAGGACTTAATAATTGGTACAGTGAGCTAATATTTGCCTCACAATCATTATCCATTGTGTTTCATGTCTATTTATTTTCTACGGATATATATTTCTTTTTAAACCAGTTCTTCATGCTGGGCCTAAAATTTTATTTCCCAGAGCCTTTTAAAAATGACCACCTTTGTGCACTACAGATATTTCAGTTGACTTTTTTTCAATCTGCAATCTTTATTTCATATAAATAGAAGCAAAAATAGCATAATTGCATTTATTAATTAATAATAAAAATTGTCTTTATAAAAAATTTATTTTTGAGAACATTGCTCCTGACGGTTTTGCGAGGATCAGAAAAGTATAATGTTCAAACACACTAGCCATTACTCCATCATGGATAATTCCTCGACTTTTTTTTTCCTTTTCATCCAGCAGTTCCAATAATTTTCTCATCAGTTAAGAATTAAAGTGATCACTATGTAATAGCTGGCATGATGGTCTGCATTTAATATTGCGCAATCGCAGTAGCAAGCCTGCAGAACTTGACCTTCGTGTCAAATCACATAGATTTTCAAGGCACGTCTTTGGAACCGATGATCAGATGGTGAATAAACATGTTTCACGGATAGACGAGTGGAATTTTTCCAAATTCAAAACACCTCAAATGGTGCAATCGTCCGCGAAGGTCCATATAATGACTCTTTTGGAGGGGGAATTATTATACGCTTATCGGCCTTAAGACCGAGTCACGTGTGTGTCGCCGAAATTTACGAAATACCAGACTCAATGTGACCGACGTGCGTTTATTGTTTTTTAATTGTCATCGCCGAATGATAGGTATAAACACATTGTACATATGAATATTCTATATCGAATGTGAATATTTAACGCGACGAGGATGAATCAAATTCTGCTACGCCTTGCCGATGGCCATTATTACGTCATTTTTATATTCTTCAACGATACTTCGATTCGATTGTCTTGTGATCGATAATGTTCTTTGCAAAATTATCCATCCATATGGATTTTCTTCGTTGATAAGAGATAATATTTTCAACCCATTAACGACCAAAACAATGAAATTTTTAATACGCTTTCGACCGCAAAATTCATGTTGATAACAAAACATTAAACAGATCAAAAGTAACGTTCCTTATTGTTTTTGAGTGTGCTGAATTAAAATATCAAATGTCAAAAACGTTCTTCAACCATTTGTGCAGAAAATTGTTGAACTTAACGGGAAATTTTTATATATGCAAAAACCTCCAAAAAACCTGCGTTTCTCATGTCACGTCCCGCTGAAGGCAAGACGGACAAAGGATTATTATCCTAAAAGAAAGGTTTTCCCGATTCGGCCTGAAGGGCCAGGAGGAGAGGTCGGGATTGGGTAGAATGAAAAAAATTTTTACATATATGTATAAGTTTATCTTTGGTACATTTCGGGGACCTATATTTTATGTTTGGTACATTTCGAGGACGCTGTGTCTACTTTGGGGACGGTCCCCACTTTTTTCCTATATCTTTGGTCTAGTTTGGGGACTGTGGTGTTACACGATGCGGAATAAAAAACC
>JAPYZR010002041.1:0-48577 GCA_030522945.1 Trichopria nigra
AATACACCGATCGGCAGTCCTGTCACCAGAGGCAAGCAATCCATTATGGTGAGGCGACCACGCAATCGCCTTTACAGCTGCCAAGTGTTCAGTATAGGTATGTACTGGCGAATGTGAATGAAGATTCCAAACATATAAATGACTGTCATTGCCGCCAGAGGCCAGATTCTGATTGTCTGGTGACCACTTTAACCCGATACTCCTTGGCGATGCGCACTGAGACAACGCTCACTTACAACACTTGGTGTTCTGAGGTCTCTTTGTAAAATTAACCAACTCTGCTACCAGATGAGAGAATATCACCGTTCCAAATGTGTCCTTGTAGTTTACTCACTTGTTTTTTCACAGCCACATCCCACACTTGAATATACCCAAGGTGCGTACCCACTGCAATGAGATTACCTCGTTCATTCCAGGCAACCGATGTGAGACTATTACTGTCGCTCGAAAGGTCAAATAATCGTGTCACTTGACTCGTGGCCGACCAAACACAGCTGCCCAGGCCGACACTCAGCACATTTTGTGACGACCAGTCGAGCAGATTAAGGTAAAAGTCATCCTGTAACTCAGGCGCATCCAGTACATTAGATAAAATTCTGGAAATTTTTTTTGTACCTTTCCTTGGTGAACGAAGGAGTTTTTGATGCTTGGCACTGAGTGGCGACAATGAATAAGGCGAGCTAACCTGTAAAAAAACAAACCCTATTTAAACACAAAGCAACTGTGTTCTTTCTTAATATTTATTTTAACATATTACTCACCGAAAAAGTGCTTGATAACTTGTCAAAATCTGTTTTTCTTTCTTAGTGCCGAAAACCGAGTCGATCAGCTGCTCCTCCGCCGTCGACACTTTTAGTAGTAACACGTCGCGCGAATGCGCCAAACAAATCACAGTCGCCGAGCATTTGGACACGTTGGAAACCGACAATTTTAGACTTGTCAGGGGACTTCATCTCTTAACCTTCCTATGCTTTTCACTGAGTAGAAGGCCCCTGCAATGTTTTCGATTGCGACTATAGCGTTGGATGAAAACTAAGAATTTTCGATCGTGGAATCTTGGGGACGATCAAATTAATAATTCATATCTCGTGATCTACTCCACCAATTCTAATCGGGTTAGGATCAAATGAAAGTGAATTACAGGTTCAGTGTCGGTAACTTTTGGCGATGTGAGCCGTAAAGGAGTAGCGGTCCGCACGCGCTTATATATATATGTATATACATGGGGCATTAATAAGAACTTGGCGCGAGAAGCGACCGCTTCTCTTGGTTGAGTTGAAATTATGTCATAAAAAGAGTTGACTCTGATATAAGTTATATAACTGTTATGTACAATAGTTAATTAAATATATAATGGTTAAGTTGAACTTAAGTCAAGTCACGTCGTAAAAGAAGATGAAATAAATTAAAAGTTACAGATGCAATTTTGGCTTTTCAGCTAAGTTCAACTTGATCCATTTAAAAGTTCAATATAACTTCAATCAAGTTAAATTTACCGAGTCACAAGTCGTGTACTTCAAAAATCTGCTTTAACGTATTTTGATTTTTGTCGATTTTGGATTTTTAAATGGCGTTCGAACGTTATTCCATCTGATACTTTAAGTAAGATCACGTGGAATTTTTGTTCTGTGGATATAAAAAAAAAATGTTGCATGTCCCGTTCTCCATATTAGATCCACCATTTTGTATTTTGAAGACCTCCAAATCGAATTCAATAATTCCTCTCGATTATATACGATAAAAACGAAATTTCGCCCATTTTCACTTATGGCGAACAATCCGCCATCTTGACAATCGACAACAAAACCTAATTTCATTTCCGGAAACATAAATAAAGTATCCTCTATAGGCCGAATAACTTATTTCAAACGTTTGAACCGTATGGAAACCCGCAAATATATAGGAAATTCCTCAATTTCGAAAATATTTTTGGAGTTCTCGGTCGGGATTTAAAAATCCAAAACGACGAAAAAAATCAAAATATGAAAGAACACATTTTTTTCTAAGTAAAACTAGATTAATTAACTTTGTATTCTTTTCATTAAACTTTTAAAAATCCTGACAATATTAAAGATTAGTAAAGATGATAAAAAGAATAATAGATTTTCATATCAAAACCTTAAATTTTTTTATACTTGAAAAAATGAATCAAATAATCGTCACTTACATATCGGAGTGGCAGGGGGCGAATACGGCCTTGTCGTAACGGCGAAGGCGGTGTCGTTCTTATTCATGGCTGCAGTCTTATTCTTCTCCTTATCCAGGTATTCTTTAATTAGGATTTTTTGAGCGCAGCAAACCAGGCCCTTGTTACATTTGAACAGGTTCGTAATTTCAGCGTTTCCTATAACGGTTGAAAAGTTGACGAGGTTTACCCAATGCTAATAAACACGACATCACCTTTACATTCTCATTTTCGAAGCTCTACAAATATAATTATCCCACGCAAACGTTAGTGAAATAAAAACAATGCGCGCAGACGACGGAAACTGAACGATGAGAGAAATCCCCTCGAAACTTAATTTATTTGTCGGTAATTAAATGGGATTTCGAAGACTCTTTTTTTTTATAAATTAGTCAGTAGTATAACAGTAAAATGCGTCCGACCCATTTCCTGATTTTTTATTTATTTTCTCATTCGACTTACTGAAGCATGTAAATGAAAGGTAAGGCATGACGCAAGAACCACTACATTCTGGGCGAAGATCCGGCAACATCGTCGTTGTAGTGGTTGGTTTTGGCGTTGTCGTCGTCGTCGTCGTCGTCGTCGTCCTGGGTCTTGGTCTTCTCACCTAAAGCAAAAAAACAAAAACAACCGACGCTATATATAACAGGTCATGATTGATCAGGCCACAAATGCAGCACGTCATATTAAAACAGTGAAAGTAACATTTTCTATATGATGCGCATCGATTGATTATATTCCTCTTTCATAATTGTATAACTATAAATATACCTACTATAATGTATCGTCTGTTTTTTTTAAATCGAAGAAACAATGCACTTTGCGCCCGCAGATGTATAATATCATACGATTTATCCTAGGAAAAGAAGAACACTGAGGTATATATATAGCTCCGTCAAAAATGACATTTGCGTCTAAAGTAGAACTTTTACCGACAGTTTTTGTCGAAACTCATTTCCAATATAGAACTCCTTCATATTTATGAACCGATTTAGCTGACAGTTTTCCTGCGATCATATGAAATGGATACTTTCACAGTTACAGGGCCCGTTTTTTAGGCAGATATTTCGGGAAAAACGCTTTGTAACTGTGATTCTATGGGGATGCAAAGCATATCGCCGGACTTTATTTGGATCGAGTTTGAAGAGTAGAAAACCGTAAGTGTTTTGGAAATAAATAAAGCCCGTATTTCGTATTTTGTGGTGGTTTTGTTCCGTTGGGTGAAACAAATGAGTAGAACGACTATATGTAGGTGAGAGCGAGTATATGTGTGTGAGCGAGTGTGTGTTCAACATATGTTCACATTCAGTTGTTCTTATCGTGTTGCCGATAAAGAAGGAATCTCGGAAAACCAGATCGTGAATTGTCGTTTCACTTTGGAAAACACCCCCTTAATTATAACAAGTATATAACATGATATAATTAATTTGCGAATGCATACCGGTGGATTTTTCGAATTGTCGCAGCAAATGTATCCCGGTTGACAAGTCGAGGTCCTCGTGATGATTTTGTTGGGTGGACTACAGAATGCAGCCATAATCCCCAGCGAACAAAAGCCCGGACAAGGCGGACGCTCTACTCTCGGGGGCTTTGTTGTTGGTCGCATTGTCGTAGTTTGCTAATGAACGCCGAACGAAAACATTTTTAATCAATCAATTGGGGGATAGAAACCAAATATTTAACATTAAATGGAAAAAAAATTTATATATATATATATATATAAAGGTCACTTCAAGGTCAGGTCCATTTTTTCATTTGAATTGGATTTTGAGCACCATACATTAGCCCCGAGAAATGGGAAAGAGCGAACGACGTTACGTTGGGACGTGACCTTGAACATTCCAAAATTTGACCTCTGATTGTCATTTCCGAAGACGACGAACAACAAAAATTGTTCAGGGAGTTTTTCGGGTTGCATTTGAATCGCATCCAATCTAACCTAACCTAACGACGTTTCATCTAACATAATCCAACCTGACGTTTGCTTTTACAAATTCAAGATGGTCCAATACGGCGCCCGATAACCTGAAAAAAAAATTGATTTAACCTTAGCACGACTGACGCGTAATTTTGGGAACAAGGTCAAGGTCAAGGGCAGGGAGCGGCATATCTGAGAGTTGAATTTTTCGATCTTGACAGTTTTAGCTTAAAAGTATACGTTGATTTTCAATCCTAAAAAAAAGAAGAAGTTCGGTTCGACGTGCATAGTATTCTCAACTCGTGACCTTGAAACTAAGGGCAAAGTTATGGCTGAATGTTCTACGTTGACCTTCACAATTCTGATGCGTTACGGTGCTCTCCATAGCGGGTGCATTTTCGAAGATATTCGCGTTTTCAGCTTTTAAGACGAGCATTCGACCTTTATATATGACCTTCAGGGGTCAAATTTTAAAGGGCCCATTAACCATTAAAATTGCCCATTTAAAAAAGAAAGTAGACCGAATCTCGACGATCCAGATCAATAACGAGGTCAAGGTCACCGTCAGATGTGGCCAGGAGAATATCATAAAAAAACCTTGTATAACTTTTCAGATTTTATCAATTTTCGTTAATAATACAATCCCTATATTGTTTAATAAAGTTCAAAATTGAAAGTGTAACGGCCACTGTACTTATTGTTTGGGACAATGACCCAAAATAATAATAATAATAATAAACTAATGAGCGATTGTTGGCCAATTAGACAATGACCTTGAAGGTTATTTCAAGGTCAGGTTAAATTTTTTAAATGGGAACCCCTACTTTTGATCTTGTGTTTGAAAAGAGCGGAAAATTTTACGTTCAAAACGATATTTATCCGATATTTTCGACAAGGTCATGGGAAGGTCTAATGAAGGTGAAATTTGTGAAAATTGTTGAATAACCTTAAAAATCTAGTCCAATATCAAGGTGGCTGGTAGCAGAATATGGCTCTCTCCATTCCTATATATTGTACTTGAGATTATGTTATATAATTTGTACAATCCATTCGGGTAAAAAGAAAAATAACAATTCGAGAAAAATACTATAATTGAATGTAAATCGCACTCACCACTTTAATCGGTGGACTGGTAATGCAGCAGGATGCGTCTCCGGGACAAAAGGCGTTGCCGTCGACATTGTCGCAAAAGAGGGCAAAGAGACCGGTGACGCATTCGCCCTTACAGGGATGACGGGCAGGCGGTCTTGGTCTCATCGGCGTCGTGTGAGTCGGTAACACGTGAGCCTTCGTCGTCGGCCGTGGTGTCGTCGTCGTCGTCGTCGTCGTCACGGCGGTCTTGTGCAACGAGGTCGTCCCTTTGTTCTCGACGCGCGATGCGTTAGGTTTGCTCTTCGTTCTGTCAATGACGTACAACTCAGGTGGAGGCGTGTTACCGAAAGCATCGCCGGAAATGCAGCAGCGATAATTCGGTTTGCACAGATTTTCGATGTTGAGAATAGCGTCGCAGTAGTCCGCAAGATTATCGGCTATGCAGACACCGCCGCAAGTTTTGTACTGTACTACAAATAATTATGACGTTTTTTAATGAAAAATTCGACATTTGCTTTTTTTATATATATATACAGGGTGATCCAAAAGTCCCGGAACAGCGAAATATCTCAGCGGGAGTGCATTTACGGGGAAAATGTTAAATACGAAAGTTTAAGGATTTTTCCCCGACTATATAAACGGTATCATTGAATTTGACCTTGACTATGACCTCGAAGGTTATTTCAAGGTCAAGTTAATTTTTTTAAATGGGAACCCTTACTTTTGTTCTCGGATTTGAAAAGAGCGGAAAATTTTACTTTCAAAACGATATTTATCCGATATTTTCAACAAGGTCATGGGAAGCTCTAATGAAGGTGAAATTTGTGAAAATTGTTGAATAACCTTAAAAATCTAGTCCAATATCAAGGTGGCTGGTACCAGAATGTGGCTCTCTCCATCCCTGGTATCTTTCTTCCAAAACATTTTGCTGTTTCCCACCACTATGCCGAGCTAACATCCATAATTTAACAATTTTCGCAAATTTTACCTTCGTTCGACCTTGCCATGACCTTGTTGAAAATTTGCCGCTCTTTTCAAATCCGACATCAAAAGTAGGGGTTCCCATTTAAAAAAATAAACGTGACCTTGGAATAACCCTCAAGGTCATGTTCAAGGTAAAATTCAATGATACCGTTTATATAGTCAGGGAAAAATCCTTAAACTTTCGTATTTAACATTTTCCCTGTAAATGCACTGCCGCTGAGATATTTCGCTGTTCCGGGACTTTTGGATCACCCTGTATATAGTAGGCCTGTGCGAATCTATGAAAAATCTTCCTACCGCCAATCAGAATTCAACTTGGCGAAAGGAGGATGGAGGAGAACGTATATATATATATATATATATAGATTTGGGCAGTGAGACGTTGTAGATTTTGAAGGAGATATATAGATCAGGACAGAGAGTCTGCCGAGTGTAGAAACTGATCGTGTCTTTTAAAAATTCTAGAAAAGAATCGAAAGTCACGTGACACAATTCAAATCCTTAAGGAATTATACAATACCCATAATTATATACGTAACATCCAAGGATACGAAAGAGTCGCGAGAAAAAAGATCTCGATAGAGAAATGTTCAGGTGATGGAGTAATGTAAGAATAGACAAAAAAAAATAAATGTGGGACAAATAGAAATTCTTCGTAGGAAAGAAAATAACAAAAGTAATGAAATTAATGAATAGTGGTGAATTTCTAAGCTTAAAATATTCATCATTTTTTAAAATGTAAACCATATAATTCAGAAGTACTTACTATTCGATTTATTTGCGTTATCCTTTTTGTCTTCCTAAAAAAACAAAACAAAAAGACAATAATCTTATAATCACAATACCAAACGTAAGTTATAATTGGAAAAAAAAACAATGCAAAATTCAGTATGATTTCGTAGCTGTATAGTATGAAAGATTTCACGTATACTCGTGCTGTTTATGTTCAGGCAGTTCATTGACCGCGAAATTCGCACCAAGCCCATTTTATCGAAAAATCTCGAAGGTCCTTCGGTCGTAAATAACCGCCAGTATACCACCACCGTCCCTTTTCGGTATAGAGAGCCGAAGCGGAATTTTAAAATGTCTTCCTCGATGAAAAACAGGTTGTTGCCATACACAGCTGAAAATCGACCATCTCAAGGACTTTCAAGGCCTTTCGTTATTGTGTTATATCTGAGTTTTTGCGCATTTGAATTAATTAATTAATTTTTGCCCTAAATTTTAACGAACAAAACAATTGTCAGGCGCGACATTTTAGTGCGAATTCAGGAGGTCTCGAGTTTGTTTACATCGTTGCATAGCTTAATTCAACATTACACATTTAGCACCTCAAAATAAAAACAAATAAAACAATAATATTTAAGTAAAATAATTATAGAATATAATATATCCGATTGTTTTCGAGAGTTTAGAAATTATTACTTCCTTCACAAAAAAAAAAAACAAAAAAAAAAAACAAAAAAACAAAAAAAAAAAAAAAAAAAAAAAAAAAAAAAAAAAACGGTATGCTTCATTCTTTAGGGAAATAAGAAATAATAATTTTACACACATAATGCCTGGGACAATAAAACAAATTTCCCCTGACTAAGAGAATGCAAATGAAAATTTCACCGGCATAATTTCAATTTCTCATTATCGGTTCAGGGTTCGATATACAAGAATGTAAATCAATCGCCGCCCGGGAAACTGACACATATCTGCCTAATAAGAGGATCGAGTTTAACGGCCTTGAACGACCTTGAAGTCCTTCGGGTACGCTTGAAAGAAGTGACATTTAAAATTTCGGCAAAAAATCAGTTCCGTTTCCAAGGGTGTTCAGGCATTTGTGATCAGCAGTACTTAATGAGGTATAATTATTATAATGGACCAGCTGGACCGGTTTAGAGTTAAAAATACACGATGTCCGAAGGTATCTGTATGTATTTTAATCAGTGAGAAGCATCTTGAAAACTTTTCGTCACCTTCCTTCTTGGTAATTGAAAAAAAAATCCATTTATATATCTTTTAAAGGGTTCATTATTCTACAAAAAAATTTCGTTCGAAATAAATAAATAAATTTTGAATGAAATCATTCGATTATCACGAAAAGATTCGTGGAACCGATAAAAAAATTTAATTCGATTAAATTCGAGGAATTTCTTATTTTAGGGATTTTTCAAAAAAACATATCCAGCAAACAAACAAATATTGCACACACAAAAAATAAAGTATAGAAAGGTCCGAATTTGGATTAAAAAGGATTAAAAAGGATAAGAAATGATAAAAACGGATTCAATTTTTTAATAACGAATACTTCTTAATCCAAGTTTTGATATATATTTTTTTAATTAGGTTTTTAAATTTCAAAAATATTTTCCCCTTTGTTTTCAATGCTATTTTTAAATATCTGAATAAATTTCAATGCTTTTCAATATTTCTTTGTTTCAATTGCAGTACAATAAAAATATACACGATTAAAACATCAAGACTTGTATTGACAAGAATGCAGAAATATTCGGTTAATAAATTGAATTCTGCTTTAATCCGCTTTAATCGTTTCTAACCCAAGTTTTGCATTTTTAATCTGCATAAAATGAAAATGGATTAAAATGGATTCGGCAGATCCTGAAGAAACATATTCACTTATAACGAATCGAATTCATATCTATACTTGAATTGTTTGTCAATATATTTCAATTCAAAAGTACCGTTAATAAATTAAATTCGACATTTTGAATTGATTTTGATTAAAAAATAAACTTTCCAAATTAAATCAAGCATATTTTAATGGATTTTCAATCCAAAATTTGAGTCATTTTAATTGCATGAATTATTAGACTAATATTTATTCAAAAGCGTACAATTTAATTTATAAATAGTACACGTGGATTTAAATGTATTGAAATGTATTGAAGCATTGATATGATATATATATTTTAAGAATTGAACTGATAAGAATCAAGAAGTATTGCAAAAAAATTTCTTTAGTTCTGAACGTGAATATTACTCAATACTTTCTCATTGTTCTGAATTATATTTTTAAACATTTCAATACTTTTCAATATCTTTTAATACTTTTCAATTGTAGGGGGCAGAGAAAAGATTTCAATTAATTGATACGAATCGAATTGATATCTGTACTTGAATGCTTTTCAATACATTTGAATTCAAAAGTAACGTTTAAAAATTAAAATCTGTATTTTTTATGGCTGTGATTCAAATTAAATTAATTTCATTTTAATCAATTTCAACCTGAAATTATAGCAATTTCAATTGTATGTAATGATTACTTTTAAATTGATGGGAATTGACAAGCATACGAATTAATTTGTGGACGTTAATTTTGGATTCGAAAAAATTGAAAAGTATAGAATTTAATGTATAAATATTATTTGTGTGGATTTAAATGCATTGAAATGTATTGAAGTATCGGCATGTATTCGTTTTGCTGTAAATGAATTCGGTTTTTGACTTTGCCAAATCCATTTCAATATTTTTGAATCGTTATTCTTTTGCTGTGCATATTTAAAAATAGAACTGAGAAGAATGAAGAAATAATCCAAGAAATTTTTTACCGCCTCTGCCTTTCTTTAGTTTTGAACGTGAATACTATTAAATGCTTCCTAATTGCTCTCAATGCTATTTTCAAATATCTCAATACATTTTAATATTTATCAATGCTTTTTTAATTGCAGCTACCCTTCAAATGAATTCAAATGTATTGAAAAGTATTCATTAAGTATGCATAATGACGAATTATGAATTCATTATTATGAATTCTTTTCAATACATTTGAATTAATTTCAAAGGCTGCTGCCCCTACAATTAAAAAAGTTTTGAACAATATTAAAATGTATTCATGAGGAATTGACGAGTTCATGGCTGATCGGGAATACCGTGGACTACCCGTGGAATTACCAAGTACAGTAAGAATACTGGACGATGAATCTACATCCAGTTTTCGTCCATTAGATATGACCTATTCATGTTTACATCCATTGTACATCCAGTCCATTTTACGTCCATTGTACGTACGCAATACGAATTGAATAATATAAGAACCATTTTTTTTATCATAATGGAATAAAGTGACGGCTGTCGAATTTCTAACGAGTTTGCACTTACCAAGCGAATTTTTAAGGTCGTGGTCGGAGCGGCCAATGAAGTGGTAGGTTTCGGCGCGTTGGTCGTCCGGGTGGTGGTCATTGTGACCGGTGGTGACGTCGTCGCCAACGACGTGATTATCCTCTCGGTCGTGGTTTTATTTTCAATTGCAATGACATTGCTATTGGTGTTGACAGGTTGAGGTCCTTCGATGCAGCAGCGCATACTGGATGACGGACACGCCACATCTTCCAGGACTTCGTAACATATCAAGGTCGCCAAGGCGTGCACGCACAGTCCCGGGCAGTTTGCGCTATTTGCCGTGCTTGTTATGGAATCGAGAAGACCTATTTTTTTTTTAAGGAAAAGTTCATTAAATATCGTGCGCTTTCGTGTAATCGTAAAAATTATATCTATATCGTCGCTCTTGAAATACTTGAAAATAAGTTTTTTTTTCGAGTCACTCCTGACTCCAGTAAAACATGCAAGTGGAGTGGCTTTGAATGAGGAACATTCGGGGTCGAATTATCGGAGATACTTTTAAATATATATATATCGGAAATTTAACAACAATAATTAGATTGAAGGTGATATACAGTCCTAGTTTATTGTTATATTTACACGTCCAGTTTAATTTTGCCCAAAAAAATACAATGCCCCTTCCCAACTGCTACGAAGAAACGACTCAGATAAAGAGCGGTTTTCGCAAGCCGATAAAAAATCGACCAAACAAAAAAGCTCGCGGGTCTGGAATTCTATTTTTAGGGTCCAAGTAAATTATTCGACACTTTCGTCCCTTTTTCCCGCAGGCACATATATATATGTATATGGAGGCACGTAACACATTATACCGTATTATGCTTTTAATGTACACGCACGCTTCCACTCCCCGCGACGACATCGCTGGACAGTGTTGGTAACTGTATGCGTAAATGGAGATATGCGAATACCGAAAGAGAGAAATTCCTGCATACGTAATCTATACCCAGTTTATAAATAGTCCAGGATGACTGAACTTGATTCCGAAGAGTCCTTGCATTAAAAGAGGTTGAACGACCGGTGAATGGTACTATCATCGGCCATCAGGGAATGCCGATTGGTCATGAAAATTATTGCGGACCGTATAGATACAGATATATGTTTGCGTGAGATTTTCCACAAAAAATAACTGGACGTTCTATATTTTTTTTTTTTTTTTTTTTTTAATTAAACTGTATACGATTCGACTCGGGCAGCACCATTCCGACGGGAGCTAGAAACACGATCTGTTTACATCTGAATTGCGGTCAAGAAAAATGTCGCTTCTTTTCTGTTATTATAACTCCATATTTAGACCAATTTTTACAACCTTGAACGGGAACTTGTATGTTTGTATACGCGAGAAAAACAAACATGTTTATAAATATTACGTATTTATTGTTTGCTTATGTTACAAAAATTAACCGACTTTCACAAATCGCCTGGTCGAAATTCTATGTACGAATTTAAAGGGAGTAAACAATATTTCAAGTATTTCTACGCGGGAAAAATTGGTCTTGGAAGAAGTAACAGGATCTCGATGAGATCCATGAAGATCAGGCTGAGATCTGATTAAATCTGCCTAACCAATGGAATTAATTCTGTCATGATCAATGGCATCAACTACAAATGCGGGTCTTAAGTTAATTCTGATTTGTTTGGATCGAAAAAGTATATACACAATTGTAACATTGTCTTACTTCAAACAATGAGTTTTTGTCAGCACTGAGCGATTAGGCACTACTATTATTCCGAAGGATTGATACATTGTCAAGCGCTGAACTCGATTCAGCTTGAATTTTTAAACTGGGGCATCAGGATTTTGAGGTTATGTACAAACAGGGAGGCTTTAGGTTCTATCAAATTTGGGTTGAATTCCCAGCATTGAAATGGATTGGAAATTTCAATCCGCTTCATTTCGCTTTTCGAGTCCCAAAAAAGGGGATTAAAGTGAATTGAAATTAGAATTTTCAATCTGCTTTTATAGGCATTTTAGAAAATGTCACCTTTCACGTAAAAAGACGTCAAAATTGAATAAGATAAAGTGAAAATTTCGTCAAATAACGAATTTTATTTATAACAAAGCGAATTCATGCGAATACTTCAATTCATTCCAATGCCCTTTTACATCCATCAAAATATTTATACATTTAATTCCAAGCTTATATCAATAGATTTTATTTCGTATTAATAGAAAAATAATCCCCGGTAATCGAAGATGGATTTAAATGGATTCAAAATTTAATGCATTTCAATACATTTCTGTGGCAGCTGTTCCTCATATTTTAAGGATTTATTGTTTATTATCTAAATGAATGTGAATGTATTGACAACATTTTCAAATTTTTTAAATTTCGCATTTTTTGACTCAAGTCACTCAAGTGTTTTCAAAATGATTTATCTATTTTACAAATTTTCTTTTTTCTTTTTTTATGAATTCGTATATATTCGATTTGTATTCATTTCAATCCATTTTCGACTGTTATGTCATTAAAAACAATTAAAATTAACGAATTTCGCATTAAAATTGAAAAGCAGAGAATTTAATTCATAAATATTTATTCCTGGATATAAACGCATTGGAACGTATTGAAGTATAGATATTAATTCACTGCTTTATATCCGAATTCGTATTAATTTTGTCTCGACCCTCGAGCCTGGCAGCGTGCCTTTATTGAAATGAATTCGACAGAATAAAAAAATGAATTCAGTTTTAACATATATATGCTCCAATGAAATCCTATGCCTTTTTATACACTTGAATGCAAAATGAATGCTTATAAATTATATTCTATGCATTTTAATTCGTTTTAATACAAGAATAATCTACAATCAAAATATTTTAATTTTTTATTAAAATAGATTGAAATTGATAGAATTTAATTTGGAAATATTATTTTTCGATTTGAGCTTATTAAAAGTTATAGGATTTAATTTATAAATATTATCCTTGTAGATTTAAATCCAGTGGAATGCACTGAAGTAGTGTAACTGAATTTGTTTTTGGAGTCGGACGAATCCGTTTCAATACATTTTAATATGCTGCGGTGGTTGGACAGTTTCGTCACTGGATTCGAATTAATCAGACGAGAAAAAATCTATCTTTTATCGAATACTTCTTTTATCGAAGACACTGAAAATTATTGGACACCATCTCAGTAATTGTTCAGCAATTTATTCGTATTTCTAATGTCTTATTGCAACAATGGGCAAGGAAAATAAAGAGTACATGTAATAAGGAGAGGAAAAAAGTTGGACAACATTAGTATAAAAAGATCTCATTAAGCCCTATACATCGACTTGAAGAGTACTCTTTACACTCATGCTGTGCAACTGTTCATCTCCGTTGATTGTGGATCTGGAGGTACTCCCTAAGTCCTCCTGTGCGTCGACTTTAGAGCTAATTCTTTCAAGTATATCGTCAGGAGCTCTTTCTCAGCTTATTAAAAAGTAAGCTGAGAAATCGTTGCGCATGGGAACTCAATGAGTACAAAAAGTACTCACTCAGTCCAATATTCTATCTCAGCATATCTATTGAAGATATTTTCAATTCCAAGCACTTGTGTGAATGAAAAAAAATGTTTACACGGAAACTTTTTAAAAAGTGTCAGAAAAAAAACAACGGTAGACTATTTTTGCTTGGTTCATTCACTACGAGGATCGTGCTACGTTCATGAATGACGCAAACTGAACATGCCCGTAAAAATTCGCCACATCATGTTATTATAATGAAAGTTACGTCAACTGGTCAACTTGTCGGCTCGTAACATCAAAATTTACACGGGAGGTATATATTTTTATATGTGATTAAATGTATATGTGTGTGTGTGTCTTATTGATAGTTACGCTTTGTCAGACATAACGGCTTCCCACAAACATAACGGTATGAATAATAAGCAATACTATGCTCATGCAATATCGCTTTATCATATTGTGCTTGGGTGTATGCGAATACCGTTTGCCTAAAATCACTTTATCCCTTTCAATCAGACAGTTTTGTGTGATATATATTTTAAAAATATAATAGCGATGATGTTCGTCGTTGAAAACAAAGTTTGCGGTTGCGATCAAAACAGAGGCTTCGCAAAAAATAGTCGATTACGTCAGAGATGTCAGTTTCTCAATTGAATTGCCCCAGAATCAGCAAGATGAAAATTTGTACGAAATGAGTACAAAAAGTACTCTTGAAGTTCTTTCACGTGACGATTTCTATCAAAAAGTACCCCTAAAGATGTAGAAAGAACTCGAAGTATTGGATGACAAAGAGTACTTTTTGTACACACTTTCTGCCAAACACTTTACCGCTGCTGATTAGGTTGCTATTTAATGATTTAAATTCCGAAAATTACCGTCGCAATTAGCGGAAATCGAAATTTGTTCATAAAAATTGAGCTCAGAAATCTTTCCTTATATCCTCCTATGGTCTTTCTGAACGTAGGCTTTATAATGAGTACTTTCGAATTTCCATTGATTGTACAAATAAATAAATAAATATATAAATAAATAAAGGAAAACATTTGCAAAAAAAAAATAAAATGATGAAATGAGATCATGCCCTAGTTCAATCGAGATTGGAGCAAAATGCCGCGATTAGTTTTATCATTTCGGAAAATAACCCGAAACAGGAATTGTCTTCCGCTCTGATAACCGTGGTATACTTAAACAGAATTTATTTAAATCAGATAAATAATAAGCTTTAATAATAACGTATTTCCTATACCCTTGTAGTAATTGAAGAGTTTGAAAAAGTATTTGTTCGTCTTCTACCATGACAAGAAAGTTCAAATTTAAATCAAATTAATTTTTATATTATTCTTCACGATTGTCATAACAATGCTGAAACAATTTAATAAAGAGTGAGCAAGGCATTGCTTGAGTAAAAGTATATAAAACTTTTTTATGTGCAAGCAATAAAGCCAGATACAAAAATTTGATCCGATTGCCAGATTTATTTCCAATGCATTTAAATCCAGGAATAATATTCGTAACTAAATTCTATACGTTTGAATACATTCGAATCTAAAAATAATGTTTCGTATTAAGTTACATGCATTTTAATCCATTTTAATTCAAACTTAAGTAATTTTAATTGCACAATAAGTGATTATTCTTGGATAAATATTAATACAATTGGATTAACACAATTGAAACGTATAGAATTTAATTTGTAGGCATTAATATTTGATTAAAATGCATTGTTAATTCGTTTTGAGAATCTACTGAATTAATTTCAATACATTTGCGTTTAACGCCTGAATAATCGACAAAATGGATTTATACGGATTTGGAATTGAATGCATTTCAATGCTTTTCTATGTATCTGAATTCTACATTCGTTTATTTTGAGAATCTGTACAATGTTTTAAAAATGATTGACAAGTATTCTCAACTTTATAAATGAATTGTAGATTTTATTATTTATAGATTTGCAAGGTATTTAAGAGTAATTATTTATATATTTATAAAATTGTATCGAAATGAATTCATATTTTACGTAAATTATGTAATGGGCAAAATAAGGATTAAAAAATGAAACGAATACGTTTTTATTCGTTCCAATTCATTTTTGATTTCCAGCAAATGAAATTCATATTTATACATCAATACACTCCAATGCAGCTATAAATATTTATAAATAAAATTCTATACTTTTTAATACCATTTGAGTCTTAAAATGGCGCGTCCGCAAATTAAGTTACAGCGTTTCAATCTAGTTTAATTCAGAATTCAATAATTTTAGTTGCACCTAATGGTTATTTAAAAAAAAATGAATTAAAATAGAATGTAATTTAAAAACATTTATTTTGAATTAAAATCCATTTAAAAGCATATAATTTTATCTGCAAATATGATTTTTGGATACAAATGTATTGAAATGTATTCATGTACAGATAAAAATCAGTTGGTTATTGCTAATTCACTTTTTGGCACCACCGAATTCACTTCAATTGATTTTCGTGTCCTGCCCAGTAAACGAAAAGGGATTGAAAGGTATTGGCCAATTCCTTTTCGTTTACTGGGTGGGTAAGGTGCCTCGGTTGATAACGTCAATTCCTAACCTAAACATATTCAAATTAAACAGAAACTAGATATATTTCAATTTTATTCTTGCGAATTCTCGTCCAATTCTGAATCGATTTCAATGAAAATTGACGTACATTCATGAAAGAACGCGTAAAACCGCCCTCAAATTGATTTTTGGACTTGAAAACGTATCCGGTTACTGGTTAATTTTAATATTTTAGGTTAGGTTCTCGTTCGTTGTGAAATACATCGTATATTTGAATTGATTTTTGTGAAGAATCTGAAGGTCGCAATTTAAACTTGGATAACTTCAATATCTTTTGTAGGGGGCACATTTTAAAACCAATTCGTTCTTGGCGGTATGTCACATAGTGATTTCCGTATTGCTAGATATACCGTTGCGTAGTTTTAAGCCGGCCAGCGGCCTTCTTACAGTCTCAGGCCGTCCGCATATATGTAGCATTACGCGTCCGAAGTGGGACAGTCGCATCCTTCGAGATTCCCCGTCTATAACTGTGCCGACAGAGCGTATATACACGCGAATTTCTATTTCTCACACGGAACAGTCAAAGGCTTAGCGTAACCTTCAAAATGAAATACAAGTTTTATATATATATATATAGAGTTGCACGAGAAATTCTGAAAAAAAATTGTTTTAAAAAATAATGTCGATATTTTTCTGATCTAGGGCGCAAAATGTTATTTTGCGCACGCGCAATATGAACTTTATTTTTTCCACGAAAGCAATATACTCGCGATTTTAAATGATTCCGAACTTGCATAACGTTTTCATTGAGCTTTCACGAGTGCGGAAAATCGTGTTTTGCGCCCCGGAACGGAAGCGCGAAATCACGCTTTGCGCCTACTACTGTGACAAAAGACTTGAAATTCTGTCGTTTCAAACTCGAATAGGAAATCGTCTAACAATCCGTCGATAACGTAATTCCTAACCTTGATTAGTAGACATTTTACAAACATCGATTTTATGATTTTAATAACATTGCACGGCTTAATTTTTGAAATTCTTCAATTTGTAATAGATAAGATTTAATCAGCATGCAACATTGAAGTATATTTGTAATAATGGTTATAGAGTTTTATGTACTCTCTAAAGTTGAATCAGCGAAAATCCGCTGATTTGCAGCTCAAACCCTACGAGATGGTAGGGTTTGGACTGATTATCAGTGTATATTCGCTGATTTTGGACTGATTATCAGTGTATATTCGCTGATTGGCAGTGACTTTCGCTGACTCAAATTTAGAGAGTATAATACTCGTATCGAAACTAGTTTAGACAGAATTGTAATTGACAAAATTTAAGTAGCTGGCGTTGATTGACCATAGATTTACGCAAGAAGAAAGTTTAATGAAATTTATGTCATATTTGTGCATTTAGTGCGATTTATATATATATATATATATATATGGATTCGTTTCATCATTTTTTAATCCTGATTTTGTGAATTTCAAACATTCAAATCCAAAAATAATTGATTAAAAATATGAATGAATTTTAATCCAAACGTAACGGGTTTTAATCCTTGTGAATCCTAAACTAATAATCCTAAAAAAAAAAAAAAATACAAAATATGGAATGAATGCATTTGAATCGACAAAATAAAGTAATTACAAAACTATGAATATTCACCAAACACGATTTTTACAAGTATGTAACAATTTATGGAAATGTTATATAACTGTTACATTGAATATTTACAGGATACATTTTAATGCAAATCCGTTTTGCGTTTGAATGGCATATGAATGCTAAAATGGTTAATTCTTAAAATGCACAAAGTGACAAACGCGTGTCAATCCACAAAAAGTAACAATAACATTATGACCATTACGACCCGGCAAACGAAAAGGTATTCAAGAGGAATTAACATTGAATACTTTTAGAATATATGTTAACTCTTCAAATCTGTTGATTATCCTAACTTCCAAATTTATTATAAAGATTCAAAGATATTCAAAACCTGAAGCGTTATTCTTTTTTCGACATTCAAAAGCATTCGGAATAGAGAAAAAGATTCACACACGTCAAGAAATTGGATTCAATAAGAATGAATGCTTTTGAATGCATAAAAAGTATATATTTCGAAAATGACGAGAATATTTCAATGCTAATAATCCATATTATAAAAATCGTGTTTATATATAAATGCAGTTAGATCGAATAATTAGACAGCTTTAATTATTAAAACTGTCACAAAAAATGAAAGGAATGTCGTTTTATTTAGTTTGCACGGACGTGAAAGTCTATAATATATGTTTACAAATTTAATTAATAAATGATCCGAATAAGATGTCAAAAATTCAAAGAAATAAAAATATATGTAAATGTGACACTGCAATAAGAAACAATAACAAAAGAAAATGAAAAAACATGAAATTTAGTATGTGAAATCGTCACGAATTGGAAATTAATATAAAAAACTACCCAGCAATTGAAGAGTATTTTAGGATTCGAAATGGACAAAATAAAGGATAAAAAGGATTACGAAGGATTAAAACAACAAATGAATTTTTATACGTCAAATATCGGCGAAATCGGTTTACAATTGGGCGAGAATTCATGAGAATAAAAATATAGGAATTGTAAAAGCGTACTTTCAATTTTATTCTTGTGAATACATTCGTCCAATTGAAGACCCGGCGTCGCTGCAAATTTCACGTGCATTCGTAAAAAACACGAGAAAAAGCCCTGAGACATTTGACATTTTAACTTGAAAATTTATCTAGTTTCCGTTTATTTTGAATATTTTAAGTTATTGTAATTGACGTTATTGATTGAGATTTTTTTTTTGGAAATCCCTTAAATCCATTTGAATGCAGTCTTATTTATCAATACTTCCGAATGTACATCAGTCCTTTCATGAAGAAACAAAAACAGAATTCACAATGCATTTCTATTTGTTCGTACGAATAGAAAATTTAAATTTTTTAATCCACGCGAATACATGTTGCGTTCACGCCCCAGTGAACGAAAACGTATTGAAAATTAAAAATACGAATTGAAATGAATTCATGTACGCTTTATAAGTGAATTTATTTTCAGTCGTTTTAATTCATTTTAATTCATTTTTCCGTTTACAGGGGCATCAGATTGTGTATGAATTCCTAGTCGATATTACGAATTGGCAACTGTCAATTTAAATCCACGTGAATCCAAAAGTAATATCCTTGAATGAGTGGGCCGTTAATGCGTTTCTATGCGGATTTTTTAATATGAAAATTTATTTTTCAATTAATAATTTGAATTCAAAAATAATATTCTCGATAAAATGACCCGTTAATGCGTTTTTAATCCATATTTTCGAATTTGTGTTTCAATCAATTCCAATCCAACCATAATAATATCGAAAAAGTAACTAGCGTTTCAATCAAAATTTCTGAATAAGAAAATGTATACCTATTAATCTGAATCGCAAATAAGTTTTCCCTATAAAATATTGCGGAATTGAAGTCTAAAAAGCTTTTGCTTGAATTCATCGGAATGAAAAAATAGTTTTCTCTACAGTTTTGTAATATCTTTATAATTTTTTATAATTTTAAAAGTTTCTTTATGAAACTTATTGAGCAACTTATTCGTCCAAATCGCATGAATAAAAAAGATTTATTGTAATATATTTCTGAAGTAAAAAGTATAATTAATCGTATATATACTTGAATTTGTCAGCAGTTTAAATTGAAAGAAAATTTACGACGACGTATATTACAACTTTCAATTTTCGATTAATTAATTATACAAATTCAGTATATAATGCAGCAACTATATAGTAATACGGATTCTTATTGTTAATAGTATTTTTCTATAAAAAAAAAAAAAAAATTCAAACGATTCATCGTTGTATATAAAAATGTTTGCAATATTAAAAAATATTTTAATTCATTTTAAATCCATCACTTTGCATTCAAAATAAGAAGTTTTCTCCTTTTAAAATTTCTTCATATTTATATATAATTTCGTTATAATTCTTTATAATTTCGCATCACGACCCACATTTCAATGAAATGATTATTTTATGATTCAAATGTAAGGGCTAAACAAATTTTTTATTCGTAAATTTGCATTGCATTAAACATTCACATTTATATAAAATATGAAATTAATATTTTTGAATTAAAATACATTCAACTAGTTCCAAGTTCTTATCTCGTTTGCAACCAAACATAATTAATGTCATAGTATATTTGTCAAAATGGATATAAATGTTTTTAATTTGCTTCAGAATTTAATCCATTTTAATACAGTTTAATGATTTCAAATAAGAATGGATTAACAGCTTTAATCCATTTTAATCCAATTCCGATTACTGGGACGTTAAAAGTAATGGAGTCGAGAAAAAGTGGCCATAAACTGGTCTTATTTTCTATCAGGTCACGGCGACTCAGATTCGTTCAGTTAATTGGGCTACGATGAACCAGAAGTCACAGAAGGATTATAGACGGGGAATAGACGTTAGATGATGGCTATAGACTTAAAATTAATGATGGAGCCAGAATTGTGCCAAGAAGGTCAGTGATTCACAGAATCTGATGCAACTAACTCTGAATTAGTTCCCGTGGATTTCAGTTCGGTATAATGGTTGCAGGAATGTACGTGAGAAATTGTGCGGTCAAACAAGTAAGGTGGAATATTCGGATACACATCTGTTCATTAGTGACATTCATCATATCTCGCGCGCTCTCTCACTCTCTATCTATGAATATATATATATGAATGGCTTCTCATAAATTCACTACGAATTCTTTTTGAATAATTAGGGAAAGTCGCTCTTTTAAGAATACAAGATATCAATAACTTCCTTCTAACAATCAAAACTTTTTCTTTCTGTCAAAGCAACAAATCGCATTCTTGGGCGACAATCGGTTCTCTAAATTACCGCCGTTCTTCCTCGTGCGCGTAGTAACAATTAAAGTAATTTGAAAAAATGAATCCGATTTCACTCGCATTAAATGACAAACAATACCGTATAATTAAAAAGTACTGCGTAACGAAGAAGTAACGTACTTACAAATTAAGAATCTGTCACGCTAAAATGGTACCCCTAGTAAAAATCGAACTGTACGGGAAGTGTACACTGGTCCACATTACATTTATTGTACACCTCGTTAAAACCTGGTTTAACTGTACACGAGCTGCATTTGGGCACCCCGTACATTCGGGTTTTTACCAGGAACTGTAGGAAAATAGAAAATGTAAAAAAAACTCGGACATGGTCGTATCCGACTGTATCATTACCGAGTATAGGATCGTGTACGCGTGTCCACACTTATTGGTTGACACGGTGGCCATTGCTTGTATCCATTCAACTTGGCAATGATAAAGAACGAGAAACGTTCGATGAACATTTCTCGATTCATTGAAACGATCGATCACTCGTATTGTTTCTAATGGACCGCTCGGATCCGCGCATTTTCTCATTTAAAGAGACCATCGAACGAGTGCCAGGTCACTCGGACGCGGTCGGTCTTTCTTCAGTCGGATTCAAGTGCGGATATATTATAGCTTCATCCCTATATAATTCAGCGGCTGAAATCGGACGCGTTTGAAAGCACAGTTACTTCCAAGGAAAGTGCCCCGGAGGGTGAGAGTCGTTCGGCACTGATCGGGTGGGATCGTCTATTATTAGGTCTTCCGCGATTCTTGACGGGTGTCTCTTACCTGACAAGAAGCTACCGGCGAGCGAGTCGTCGTCCTGATCCGCGGCTCCGGCGCCTATCAGGAACAACACCACCACGCAGCAGCCGGTGATCGATCTAAACCTCATCTTCACCTTTTGGTCCGGACGAATAACTTGCAATTCCTATCGGTAGGAAGCACTCTCTATCTCTATCTCTCTTTCTCTCTTTTTCTTACTCTCTGTCTCTCTTTAAAAAAAAAAAAAAAACACGGCGAAAAAAACACGTCGCGTGTCACTCCGTCGTCGCGAGTTCGCCAACCCTAATCGCGCGGGGCCTCATCGCCATACTGACGGACTGGTCCCACTTGTGGGTCAGGGTGCGGGCCCGTGCATGGAAAAAAAGGGAGACGACGACTCGAGGGTGGGAGAATACCGGTGTCTTCTATACCTGTTCCTCTCATCTGCTTCTCTCTCTCTCCCCTTAGCTCCTCTAGTCCCCCCTCCACACGTCTCGACGTGACATGTGGGTCTATCTTTCTTCGACGGATGAATTCATGCGAGAGAGACGCACTTGGTAGCTCGTCGATTTCCTCGACATCCACCGCTCCCTACCCGTTCGTCGCATCAGGTGGATTTATTCCACATCACCTGACGGCTTTTTCTCGCTCGCACCCCCCACCGTCGCAAGACCACCGGTCTCTCTCTCTTTCTCTCTCTTTCTCTATACAAGCGTAGCGGTACTTTGCCGGTAAAACGTGCGCGATACCGTACCAGGAAATACACGAACGAAAGAGATCGCCTTGCTCCTGAGGGAGTCGTCGCGGAAAGCCTAATTATTGCTCAATGCCGTCCACCCGTAAATCCGGCACATCCGTCGCGGACGTGTTCCCTTTTCCCGTGGTCGTTTATCTACAGGTCCAGCGCTTTGATGTTCCATATCGCCCATTCCTCTTGAACAACGGTCCCGAACAAGATGATCGGGATTCGTAGAAAGTATTCAGTTTTAATCGATTTCACATGTTAATCGTCATTCTACCTTTTTTTTTTACCTTTAAAAGCGATTCGATGTTTGATCTGTAGGTATCGATAACAATCGTAACGTCTTATTGATAAATTTATTACTATATATCTTCTAAAATAATACGTAGACATTTAAGTTTCAATCGTTTTATGGAAAATCACAATTACATATATAGTACATGTCTATCACATATATAAGGCCTGTCCGCAATTCCAACCCAACATTAAATCTAAATATTCTCGTATTTATACTTATTGGGAAACTCATTGAATACTATGCTAATATTGAATCCATTATGCTTGTATTTCTGTATAAATGAGATAATACTTAAAAAACAAAAGGAATACTCTT
This sequence comes from Trichopria nigra, assembly GCA_030522945.1. Taxonomy (NCBI): domain Eukaryota; kingdom Metazoa; phylum Arthropoda; class Insecta; order Hymenoptera; family Diapriidae; genus Trichopria; species Trichopria nigra. The sequence goes on from JAPYZR010002041.1 coordinate 23,310, forward strand.
TTCATTACTAACTTAAATCTTTTCAAGTATTTATTCGAAAAAATTAATGTAATACGAGAGGCCAAAAAAGGAGGAAGGCAGCACTGACGTGCATAACTACATTCTCTGTAAGGTACGGAGTGACATAAAAAAATAAAGCTATTTAATTATACCCGTTCGTCCTTAAATGTCTATATACAAAGGTAGGACTTACGGTTTATGATTCTCCAGCAAAACGTACATTTTGCAAGTTAGGAATATACATATACTTATAAAACTAACTGTATCGACACTTAACGACTGTTGTACGCTTCCTTATACATTTTTATATTTCATGTAGATTCGTGCATCGAAAACACAAAACGAATCTTGTTATGCGCAAAAAATCAGGTAAGAAAGTAAACACTTATACATACTGGTATATACGTACTCTTATCCGGCAAAACGAAATCATAAATGTTACAACAAACTTAGTAATTCCTCGATGGCAGTCGACGTTATCGTCGCGTTTCACGATTGCTCTTACGATTGTTCCTCTTCCGTCAGGCCGAAGATCGCCGGATCCAGGAGCGTGAACTTTGCGATCGATTCGATGAACCAAATTAACGGCAGGCACTTTAGGTGCTTCATATTGTACTTTACTCTGGGTTCCGGTTTCTCTTGCGGCACGTAAATCGTAAAGTACGAACATTTGTACAGGGGATGCTCCGGGTTTTGGGCCACGTGGAATGGCGTCACCGAGCGCTGGCCGTCGTCGGGCTTCGGCTCCCTCGTCAAGATCTGCCCGCCACCGGCCTTGACCAATTTGCAGAGCTCTTGCTTCGTCAACTCCATGGACGCGTAATTGTAAGTTCCATTAGGACTGAGAGCGAAGTAAAAATGGCAGTTGTCGAAAAGTGGCGGATTCTGGGGAGAGAATAAATCTGTCGTTAAATTTTCCGAAATTCAAAATGGCGTATCGAATATGGCGGACGAACATTTTCAAAATATAACAAGGTTTACAAAAATGCATTATCCAGTCACTGATCGTATTATTCGCATCGTTGCATATAGATGCGTTACAAATAAGTATGATTTCGTACCTGTTTATCAGCATTCTCCCTCGATCGATGCGGAGAATCGTCTATGTCGCGAGTCGTGATTTCAAAGAGACACGGGTCGATTTCGGTTAGTGAATCCTCGCACATGGCAAACCCTTCGATAAAATGTATTAAAGAAACTTAATAAAACATGAATTTCGACAATTAAATTATTAAAACGATTGATTAAACTTTTTTTTGTTGTCAAATGCAAAGTGTTGCAATGTTTAAAAATGTACGAGATACTCACAGTCGCTACTCAGCAGCCACTTGCCACCGAGGATCGTGTGAAGCATGTCGCAGTTGAGTTGCACGTATCCGAAATCATCAGTGTCCATCACGACGTGGGTCACGGCTGGCCTGTTTAAAGCAATTCTAAATTAACAGATCTATTTTGTACCAGGACGGGCGTTCAAACTTCACATAATTTTGATTATAAATCAATTAAAATGTTAGCAGTAGAAAAAAATCATAAAAAAAGAAAAGCAATAGAAAATTATTTTATTAAAATAACTAAAAACACCGTTAATATTAAATTTGAAACATCAAATCTACCACAAATTTACAATAGTTTAATACAAACAAATTTAAGAAATAATGGTTAATTCAAAATTGATATTTACACATCTAATATCAGATGGCGTATTGACCTTTACATAGAAGTGACTTTACATTTCCTTAAATTCGCGTATGTTTCTGCTTGTTTTCATTATATATACTTTATTTCTGAAGAGGGTCCACACAATAGGACCGAAATGTCAATAATTTATTTATTTTGTCAGACTGTATTTTACTTTCAATATTATATGTATAATAAACACAACAGTCGTAAAACGAAAAATGTTATATTATCTTTATGCACCCAAGTACAAAAAATAGGATACCTAATTCGTGCGTAAAAGTACACTTTACACCCTCGTTAGGTAATGTACTATTTATAAATTCTTCAAAAGTAAAAATGTTGTAGACTACTTTGACACGTTCGATATTATCAAAACAAACGGATTGATGAAAATTGTATAGTTCGTGTTACTTAAAGCAGACAATTTTAACCTCATGTTACCTGGAAAGGTTTGATTCTGTATCATTATAAGTAAAAAATATTTGTTTTCGGGACAAAACTCGTAGAAAAATGCACATTATCAAATTCGCACCGAGTAGTGTTTCGAAACGTTTGGTCGGAAGTGTATTTTAATTGTTTTTTTTTTTTGCCAAATAAATTAATGAACCTTACCTGAAAGACGTAACAACCTTCCCTTTGTGCCTAGCCGCCAATTCTGCTAGATTTTTCCGACTTGTATTACTCAAGTTTGAACCGTATATAACAATTTTGGCGTCAGCTGCGCCTATTGTCTGATTTAGAGTGATATTCAAATTGTTAGAAATATTCTCAACACTCTGGTCCAGAACGTCAGCATGAGCACGGAGCAGGTCTAAAACCTGTTTCGATTTGAAATATTTTCTGAAAGAACAATTTGTTTATAAATGTACATACAACATAGAGTGGGGGGTTTTAAGATATGATAAATGGATCAAGCATTGAAAAATGTAAAAAGATCCAGATGACTAAAATATACTCACTCGGGCGTTTTTCCATATTTATCGTACGCATTCGCATTGGCATTGTGTTTCAAAAGTAATCTGACCACGTCGACGTTATCTTCATTTACCGCATCATGCAGAGCAGTTTTACGCTCGTATCCTGGCGTATTGGGGAATGCTCCGTGCTGCAGAAGCAACTCGCATATCCGGTAATTTCCAAAGGATGCTGCCTCTTGCTAAAAAGGAAGCTTCGTACTGTAGTTTTCTTTCAGAGATAGAATTTCACTTACAAATACTTAACAAAAAGTACAACTATGGCGTAATATCTGTTTTGAATATAGAAAAAAAATATCCTTTAAATGCTTCTTTACCAGAGGTGTCCAGTCCGAGTTATCTTTCGTATTTGGATCCGCGCCGGCAGCCAATAATGCTTCGACGTAATCCACATCTTCCTGATTTAAAAAAGAATCTCGATTTAAACTCATATTCGTTCATTACGTAATCGTCCAACTGTGTACTGTTTATATTTACTTACTTTTACGCAAGCAGAGTGAAGAATAGTTTCTCCTTTCGTATTCTTTCTATTTACGTTCTTAGGGATCTTTTTCACTGCGATACTTTTGTTTTTCTGTTTCTTCGGCGCATTTTCATCTTCCACGCTAGACGTCGATTCTAAACGTTGTTTCCGATTAATCTCGTTGTCTAATAATGCAGGCTCTTCATCCGACGTTTCATCTGCACGTTTTCTTTTATCGGACCTCCTAATCGGCGACGGTTTCGCGGATACCTGTTCTTTCTTACCGTTTTCTTGTACTCGCTTGAAAATGTTTTCCTTGGATTCTTCGGGATGCGTTGACGATTCTATTTCATTTCCTTTTTTACGATTAATAATTTTATCCTTTCTCGGACTTTCTGGACCGGTATTCACCTGTTTATATCTTCCTCGCCTTTTATCGTTTATATTACTGAGAATTTTATCGACATACGCATTCTCATCCACTTCTTCTTCCTTCGTATCATCGTCCGACAGATCGCTCTGATATTCAGTTCGCTTTCTTTCAATTGATTTTTCCTCTTTTTTACTCGGCTGTTTCCGTCTGCTAAACACATCATCTTCGGAGTCTTCGACATTCGCTAATGATTTTTTCACCTTTTCCTTTTTCGATCCTTTAGAATCCATTCGCGTTTCTTCCTTTACTTCTTCTCTGGGTTTAACTTCGTCGTCCGAATCTTTTACTAACGTTTTACTCGTTCGTTTTCTTTTATTACTCGTTTTTTTAAGAGACTTGGGCGACCCGTAAAGTGACATTTGTTGCGTTTTTCGCATTTCCTTTCGCGGATAGCATATTTCAGAGCCAGAGTCCGAATCTAGAAATGAGTTTCTCGGTTTACTTTTATTAGCTATACTAGCCCAAGATTTGTCGCCACCACTTTCGCTTTTCCGGTTCGTTTTGTTATCCGCCAGCGGTTCATCGAGATCCTCGAAGTTACTTATTCGCTCTTTTTCGTCAGTTTCATCGTACATTGACTCACTGATGAGTTTTTCGTCCTTTTTAACGTTTTTTTTCTCACGACTGTTTACATCTTTCGTGGCTTTTTTGGAATACATTGCGGCTGCTCTCGGTTTCTCTATTTTGCGATAAGTGATATTTTCCAACTTATCTTCAGCATCTGGTTGCAATGTTTGATTCGTTTCTTTTCTGTCATCGAGCACATCATCCAGAGATTGATTAAGATCCAGCTGCACCGCTTTACCAGAATAGCTTCTTTCATCCACGCTTTCATCGATGGACTGATCGGCGTACGATTGATCTTTTTTACTACTTTCCTTCCAACGGTTCAGGATGTCTTCCACAGAACGCTCAAGACATATCGATGCTCGCTTCAGACTTTCCTTCTTGCGATTGATGTATGTGCTCAGCGGGTCCTGAGAAGATGCGAATGATTCATTATTTACTTGCTTTTTCTTATCAGTCGTTCGTTCGATACAGATCTGAGACTTTTTAGGTGTCTTCTTCTGATGATCATCCATCGATTCACCAGTATCCATTTGAGCCCTTTTCTGTGATTGTCTTCGGTTACAGGTCGTATCATCCAATGACTGTTTAGAATGCACTTGTTCTTTTTTATTATATCTCGGTTTACTATCACCGGTTTCATCTAACGAATCATCAAAATCCATTCGTATTTCTTTACGCTTTTGCTTCGTTCGATTAAGTGTATCATTTACCGGCTCATCGTGGTGCATTTCCGTGGGTTTACCTTTATAGTTGACCGAACTAAGTGTTTCCCTCAGTAATTCATCGTCTATGTCGATCTTTTCACTCGGCTGTTTCTCATCATCACTTCCATCGTCATCCACATTATCCAAATCAATCAACGACTGATCTCGTTCGTCCGTTTTATCGTGTTTGCTTTTATCATCAAATTTAGATATCTCACGATCCGAATGCTTAGGATACGATTCCACTTTTTTATTGATTTCATTTATCCAATCCATCATATCGTCCATAGAATCGTCAAAATCGATCCGTGCTTTCTTACTCGTGTGTTCTTTCACTGAATTATTCAAAGACTGCTTAAGCCGTAATGGTTTCTTTTTAGTCTTCTCATTACTTAGATTCATCAAATCAATCGAACTTGTGTTGTTTTTACTCAATCTATCGATTAAATCACACGAGGAATCATCAGAATCCAGTAGCGATTTTTCTGAACCTATTCGACGGCTGCTATTTTTGTTTCTAGAAGGACTATTTTTATCCTCGAATGATTGGTCAGCATCCAATTGGGCACTCGTTTTTGTCTCCCTTTTCTCACTCGTAATTTCATTCACTAATTCGCTAGAAATGATTTGTTGCCTTCTTACCCTCTTCGTACCAAAATCAATCCTTTCGGATAAAGACAAATCCTCGTCTAAATATTTATCTTTGCTTGTTTGGTCTTTTTGTCCCGACAACACCGGATCATGCAGTAATTCGCTGGAATTGATTTGCCTTCTTCTGACTTTTTTAGCGCCAAAAGTAATCACTTCAGAGAGAGACTCTTCTGTATCTAGTTGCCCACCTTTAGTCGCGGTATATCTTCGCGAAGTAGAGACAATCTCATTAAACGATTCACTGGAATTTATTCGTTGCCTTGCACCTTTCTTCGAAACGCAATTATTCATTTCAGAGAGAGATTGCTCAGTCTCGACTTGTTCATCTTTACCGATTTGCTTTCTCTCTCCGGAGTAAGGGATTTCAATAAACGATTCGCTGGAATTTATTTGTCGCCTCTTAACCTTCTTCGCACCAAAATTAATCGTTTCGGAGAAAGATGGTTCGGTATCCATATCTTCATCTTTCTTTTCTGGATTTCTCATTTCGGTAAGTTCATCGTTAAGTTTAATTCGCTGCCTTACATTTTTTTCTTGATTAGTGATATCAGACAATAATTGGTCAGACTTGGTTTGGCCTACATTATTTCTCTTTTTCTTCACGTCAACTAGATCAACTAAGCATACATCAAGATGTTTATTTTTCTCTTTCCTCGGACTGACTACATCATCTAACGATTCGTCAGAATCTATTTGCAAGTCTACATTTTTAGGCTTTCCTTTAGGCTTTGTGGTACTGACCAGTGATCGCCGTTTCTTAATTCGTGATCTATTATCCCGCAATGGATCAACATCCAATTGTACTTTTTTATTCGTTTGCCTTTTCTGTCCGATACTTTCGTCCAGCGAGACATCCGAATCTATCGTTTCTTCCCCGTCTTTATCATTTTGATCATAGGTAGGATCGGCGAGTGATTGGTTAAGCTCTGCTTGGCCCGTCCTGCGAGTTCTTCGACTTAACGCTTTGTTAGGATGTATTTGTGTTTTTTTATTTTTTTGCGTCTTTTTATCCGTTGAGTGATCGCACGCCTCGCTAGACTCTATTTGAGACACATCTGACTCTATTCGTCCGATAGTAATCGTACGTGTTCTGGTATCCTCGATGCCTACGTCCTGTTTTCTACGATTTACATTCTTCATTAGCCATTTATTTTCCATTTTCTTCGATTTAGTTGTTACAGGCTGAGATTGGTCATCATCGAATTGTGAATCCTTTTCCGTCTGGCTTTTCTGATTCATTCTTACATCGAACTGACTGTCAATATCCGTCGATCCTTTCGCAATCTGTTTTTCTTTATAATTATTATCGGTATCTTTTACATTTTTTTCGCTATTTACATCATCCAAGAACTCACTCCGCGATTCGTCGGAATCTATTTGTGCTACATCGGAATCCATTTGTTCCAACATCAGTTTTCGTTTATTCATCGTATCGCCATTCGAGGCATCGCGTTTCGTGCAGGCGTTTGTACATTTTTTCCCCCTATTGTTGATCATTTCGTCCAGTGATTCGTCAGAATACGTTTCCGTTTCTTGTATTAATTCTGTTTCAGGATCCACATCATCGAATCTTAAAACAATCATAATTTATATATGGTTTGCCAAATAATGGTTTGTTGAAGTTTTTTTTTTTACGTAATGTCATATAAACAATACCTGAAGCCACTTTCTGCCGTAAGCATCTGGCAATAACCAAATATTTCAGATAATTTTTTATCCGGAATGACGTCGCCTTCATCTGCAGATACGCCACATTTGAAACAAACTTCAGAGTCGATGGCGCATTTAGCACAAAAGACGTGAAGACATTTACGTAATCTATGTGGATCTTGTAATTTTTGTTTGCTAAAAATGAAAATAATATTTCATCTTTATATATATATATATATATATATATATATTTTTTTTTTTTGACGGCTTGGAAATTTCTGTGACTATAAATTCGTTTTCTTTTGCAACACAAATAAGCTCAAAATATCTCAACTAAACTAGAGCGAATAAAAACAAACGCAATAAAAACATTTTTAATAAATTCATTTTTGAATTTATATTTATACATTTTGGATTTATAAAATATATTATCATTTTATATTTAATTCAACAAAAATTGAGATTTTTTAAATTCTCAATTATCTCGAGAACAATAAAGCGATATTTAGAACACAATCATGTCGAAACGATGATTGTGCACGCGAGATAATCAAAAAATGGGCCAAAAGTGTGACGCCATTTTCGCTTCCTTACCTTCGAGCGCATATAAAACGTTAAAAAAAAAAAATGAAACTTTACGATCGTAAGAAAAAGCTCATAAAATAAGGATTTTTCTCTCAGTGAAATGATTAAACTGTGAAAATAAATGTTTATCGGCAATGCTGACAAAATTTAAAAAAAATTGTAACATCCGAAATCCAATATTCGGTATTAAATTATTTTTATTTACCTTTCATATTTTTTAATATTTCTATTGTTTCAAGAACAACTCTAATTCAAAAAACCATAGCGATGTGAATGTTAGTTGTAAGGCTATGGTTATTATTTCTCTATTTTATTTAAAATAATTCAATATTTAGTCAATATATATATATACTGGGTGCCCTACAACTGACGGATAATATTGCAAGGGGTGATTTCATCGTACAATTTTAAGCAAAATTGAATTTTTTTTTTTTCATGTTTATGTAAGAAATAGTTTGCGGTAACATTCAAATGATTAATTTTCATAATTATACATAACCCAGTAAATTATATTCAGAAGTATTCAAGAACAAAAAGTATGATTGAGAATTATAAAGACGCATTCATTTTGAACCGAAATGAATACTTCTTTATCATTCTTAATTCTAGTTCTGTACTTCAATACTTCTTCGGTCACTGAGAACCCCATCCAAGCATATCAGCATGTACATACATGATGCTTCTGAACATTTAAAAAAAAGGCACTTTATGTGTAAGAATAGAAAGTTCGTATGCATTTGTTACTGATCTACTGTTCCACTATTTTTCATGTATGTATATAAGCATTTCTAGTGCCAAAATATGAAACTATGGTTTTTGAATGATTTTTCGCTATAATTTTTAAACAGATCCATTTATTAAAAATTGAATTTTATGTTTTTATGTAAGATATTTCTACAACAATTTTTCAACAATTTCCCCTACAATCTCCTAAAACAAATATAAATAAAAAAGACAAATCCAAAAAAGGATTTGCAGTAATTTATTCAAAAGAGAGTAATAGACTTGCAATCTTCACCTAATGATTATTTTTTAAATTAAAAGGAGTATTTGAGATTGCTGTTGTCGATTCCAATGCTAAAAGTACGGAATTAATATTTGATTCACAAATCTCCAAATTTTTCATAAAATAAACGTTTCTAAAGTCAATTTTTTAAGAATACTTTTTGCCAGATCTCAGATTATTAAAAAAATGCCTATTAACATATCGAATATTTCCCTCAAAGGGAATGCCATAAGTTAAAATCCAAGTTTTTATTGGTATTCTTCTACCAGCTTCAGTCAAATTTTTAACGTTTATTTTTAGTCATTTTAATTATAGTTAAATAACTAACGTTTGCATACTTTATTTTTTTACATATATCAGTTTTCTTGTAAACTTGTTAAATATTATGGAGAACGGACATAATGTGAATAAATAATCATATTATTTTATGAATACAATTTGTAAATCTAAATTCAAAGCATGTAAAACAGTTTATTATTATAGAAATCCTTTTCAAATTACTTAATGGCAAAGGGCAGTTTTAGTAAAATTTCAGTAAAATATATTATAAATATAGAATTACTTTATTTAAATGCATCTTAATATATTTTAGTTCCATCCGCATATTTTAAGTTGTGCATGTGTCTATTCTAACATATATCGTAGTGGTTTAAAATATCAAGACCATATAATTTCTTATATCTTATTTTGATTCAAGTAATGTTTTTTCAAAATTTTATAAATAACTGACTTCGTAATCTTAACATTGTTTCGACTTTATGTGGACTTAGCTTTGATATAACATCAGAGTTTACATTTTAAACATCATGTTTATTATATATATGTATATGTATATACATATATAGTCATCATGTATATAAACATAACCTAGAAATTATAATCAATCTTTAGCTTTTTTTCTGCTGTTTATTTTTCTCTTCTTCAAGTTTTTAATATTTAATTTATAGCACTTCAATATTCAGTTATTATAACTATAATGAGATGAGTTTATTTTTCAAATTACACGTCATGGTGATCAATTGGCGCAAAATAATGATTGGTAGTTCTGAACTGATAACGCGCTTTCCATTCAATCACATTCAATAGTCCTTAAACTTAACATACGCAACGTCTAATAAAAAATCTCATTTATTGAATAACATTTTTTAAAAGACAAACTCGCGGTTAATCATATCATTTTCGGATGTTTTGCGGATGTCATTGTTTCTCATTATTTCAGTACGATACCATTTATCGCAACGTAGAGCCTTCATAAGTTTCTTCACTATTGCCGACTTTTCCTTCCATATCATTAGGGTAGACATTTTTCACGCACAAACAATGACATAAATATTAAAACAAAGTCGTTTAATGACAGGAAACAATACAGTTCCAGAACAAAGATCTTTCAAAACATTTCGAGCCAGTACACTTTTCCCTCGCTTTATCCTTGATTTGCCTACACCTGACCTGACGACGCCTAGGGACCTAATAGGGAATTGTAGAAGTTGCAAATGGTTATAAAGTTACGGCGACGACGGAACCAATCAATCTGTCGCTAGACGCGACAAATCACTGTTTGTATATATATGCACGCATACGTATATATCATATATATACACATACGCATATGTCATATATATATATATATGTATACATAATAAATGTCAGAGAACACATACTATCTAAGATAAATATAAATTCGCAACTCTTCTGCCAAAACAGTGAATCAGATCAGAACAGGATAAGATGCACAATTTGCAAATGTTAGTAATAATAAACAGAACAGCTGTCCGTCCCGTCGAATAAGTTTGTTTTCCAAGTAGAAAACTTCAAGAGTTCAAATGTGGCAACGGATGTGTAACATGTTATTTTTATTTAATATCAAAATTCGTGAAAAATTATTTATAAAACATCAGGAGGTTTTAACTTATTGACGTTTTTATGTAACAAAACGCAAGTAATTGAAAAAAAAAAAGAGAAAGTGACAAACACATACGGCGATGGACAATTCAAGATCTCCAATGGATAATCTCATGACAATGCTGTCCGGGCTCAGCACCGGGCATGAAAAAGCACTGAAACAAGGAATTTATAATGCCGTTGCACTTTTTCTACTTTGCATTGTTGTCGCTGCTGGATACGGACTGTACATTGTTCTTAGTCCCTTCGTTAAACCATTAGTATGGGCATTGCTGTGCGGATCTGTTCTTTTCCCATTCAAACTGACGTTAACGACCATTGTACAGTCCTGGTTTACAAGAACGGAAGCTTCGCACAGGCCTTTAGTTGTCAATTTGGTAATGATTCCTGTTCACATTGTAGAACACGTATCTGAAGTCATTGGATCATTTTTACGACTGCATCTAAAGTATATTTTTGTGACAATCGCCATAGGAGTAATAACTCTGATAATTTATAATTATACACCGTACTTTCTTACTTGTTTAACATGGAAAGTTATCAAAATATTCAACATTTTCCTGGGCTTAATTATATCAATGTGTAATATCTATACGGTAAGTAATTTTCTATCTTTTCTCTTTTCTTAAGTAAAGTATGACTGAAATATGATTTAAAAGTATATTCTTAAGATTTTCAAATAATATAAATGTACGATCTATGTACTATAATATATTTTCTTTACATTTCCAGCTTACAGGTATTGTAATTGGTTATCTTTCTATTTTACACCTACATTGGACTCCAACAAATTCAGGGCAATTTCGATACTATTCATTATTTATTTGGTTCATGATGAGCCTCTACATGTCAAATGCTGTTGGCACGTATCCTGTGTTGATATTTTGTACTCTTCAAGTCCTGTTCTTCATTGGTTTCATTTATGAAGTAATAGTTATGATGGTACATCATGAAACGGAGGGTAAAAAATCAACATTGATGGAAATGATGCGTTCCGTTCTTACAAGTGAAAACACATCTTCTAGTCAAAAGTTGAGTATGACATCGTTAGTGGAAGACGAAATGGTAGAGTTAGATGGTAGGTCTGAAACTCCAGAGAGTGACGAACATAGAATCACAAGATTAACAGCAACAAAGCCATTTTTAAAATTCACTGGAAGATCTGCCACAGTGGATACAGGCCTTGGGAAACCTTCGAGTAACCATGAAAGCCGGAGATCACGATCCACTTGTAATGTGCTGCCGGCAGGATTGACAATCTCTGATCATTATTTCCTAAGAAAATTAAGAACTGAACTTCGAATGTCTTTAGACATTGAAGGCGATAAAGTTGACACCGATAAATACATGTATGGTGCTGCGTATTGTTGCATTGGAATGTTAATGTGGAAACACAGATGGATAATGTATATTCTTGTACTTCCAATCGCATATTATCTTTTAAAACAAGTCGGTTCATTCTTTGGATTTTGGAAAATTATTCTGATACATTGCAGCCGACTTTGCGCAATTGTGGGGGACTGGTGCCAAGAAAGGCATCAAGCTTTAATACCTATAAATGTGCGGGGGCTTTACAAAGTCAGCATTATATTTGACCAAAAATTGACACAAATCCTAAAAGCATCTATTGACACAGTGGCAACCATTGCTGTCATTGTTGGACTTCTTATCTTCGTTACGTGTGCTTCGATATTTATCATTATTCAGGTAAAGATTAATTTTTAAATTATTATGATTCATTTTCATTTGCTTATTATATGTTTGTATAAAATAATGCAAATTTTCAATTTTAGTTTTTCACTGAAAATTTAACAAGGAAATTTTATTATATTACGTACATTACAAAAATAAAAAATCACAATTATTTTATTACCGAGTAACCAATTCTATAAGAAATGTTATAAATAAAATTGCGCAATTAAAAATGAACATCTAAATTTATTTTACTGCAAATTTTATTTGCATTTATTGAAGTAGTGCCAAAAACTTTTCCCGATTACATTGTTGATCATTTTTCATACTTGTGACTTACTTAATTTAGGCGTGGTTAAAAATAGTAATTAATACGATGAATGGGATTTTAATAAAATGAAAATAAATATACAATATTAGAAAAGTTCCATTCTTGACTTTAAAGTTGCAGTAATAATGACTATTTTTGATGTTTAATAAAAGCTTCACTGTTGTTTTTTTCTTTTTTTTTTGGCTACTCACTGCCATTGAGGTAGTTTCACAATTTGCAAGTCATGTATAATATTACAGATAGATTTTATTGCAGATGAATAAAGTTATTATTATGACTCGTGTTGAACTTGCATGGTCTATTTTTAACTCTATTCGTTCGATATTTATCTTTCATAATGATGCAACGACCTGTTATAACATACTTGTATATAATATAACAACATATTTATTTTTGTTGTTGGAGGAAACTTTTTTAAAAATATTTTTTATTTTTTTTAATAAAAAATCCTAGTCCTAATAATAATTATACAAAGCTTTGAATTTCTATTAGACGAGAAAATGGAAGTTTATTATTTTATATATTGTTTATTCAGGTATACGGGGAAGGAATGCACCTAATACAAGTATCAGGAGAAATTTTAAACTCTACGTTAGTTCATAATCCTGATATCGATTGGGTACCTCAAGAGTGGGAAGATTCAGTCAATAGCGTGCTGGATAATGCTTATACATATGGAAGATCTGCTATTTCAGATGGGGTATGGTATTAAAATTTCTTCTTAAGATGATAGTAATAATAATATTCTGTCAATAATTATCATAACCATATCGCAAATGCTGATAATTATTATAAAACTATTATACTATATAATATAATAAATAATATAAAGAATAAGATTTGAATGTAATATTACTATTTTATATTATTTTATACAGCACATTACTATTTACGTATTTCCAACTAATTGCCTTTTATTTTTGCAGGTGCGTAGTTTGGTTAAAAACTTGGAACCTGCTAAGGCGGAACAAATGGAGAAAAAAGTATTAGAGTTGTGGGACAGACTTTATCAAGCATGGATGATGTCCAACGATAACGGAGATATGATAGGGCCAACAGTCGATTCAACAGCTGCATTCACTGTATGGGAAAGTTTTAAAGATGGTTTTGGAAAAATGCCTTTACGTAAGTCTACCCTTGAATCGAATATCTAATTTTTATGCAGTCAGTCTAAAGTAATATTGAAAATAATATTTTTCAGAATTATTTAATATGACAAGCATACAAAACTTTGCCAAAGAAAACGTAGGAGTTTTGATATCTGTATTGGACTCGATATGGAGCATTGTTAAAGGCAATTTGTCAGTGGTACTTACTATTTTCACCGAACTAACGTGGATAGTTCTGATGAGCGGTTCAGCGGTACTGAATTTTTCACTCAGTATGGTAAGTAATAATAGCCCATTATTTCAACATTTGGAAATTTGCTCGATGGTTATCTTATTGAAAATTATAGTATCGATAATTGATTCAGAAAATAAATTCAAAATTTATTGTAAAAAAAGATTTATTAATCAATTTAAGAAAAGTTTTAATTAGCAATTTAAAAATGATACATTAAGCATTGAATATATAATGATATTCTATATTATGAACATAATGTTAAAATTTCATTCACATAGGTTGTGTTTTTTACGGCATTATTTTACCTATTGAGCTCGAGTGGAAAAACATACAAGCCAATCGAACTTGTCACTTCTTACAGTCCTATTGGTTGTCACAAGTAAGTTTTAACAACTCTTGAAATTCATTTACGTATCATTCTACTCGATTAAAAGCAACTTTTTTTTTCTCTCCGCAAAGTTTGCCAGACGCAGGAGGGTAAGTTGATTATTTCTAATTTATAAAATTAATTTTTTAAATATATTTTTTTATTAATTTCATATACATTTTTCAGTAAAGTACATAATTATCATTGTCATTAAATAAAAATGCAGTCATCTGTTAATACGTTGATTTACTCAATCGAAATCGATTTTTGGCGCATTAGATGATGCAATATTGTATGCGATACAGAAATAATGGTGTGAAATAAAATAAAAACTTTTTCAAATTACAGATTCGCCATGGCGTTACAAGAAGCTGTAATAGGCGTATTCGCCGCAACGTTTAAAATAGCTTCGTTCTTCGGCATGTGGACATGGTTCGCGCACAATCTCTTCCAGGTGAAAATTGTATACCTACCGTCAGCATTTGCTACTGTCCTCGGAGCCGTTCCGTTCCTCGACGCGTACGTCGCGTGTATTCCAGCTACGATCGAACTCTGGTTCACCAGAGGATCCTTTGTAGCGGTCACATTCTTCATGGTCCACTTTCTTCCCTGCAACATCGTAATTACCGAATTTTACAAGGAGATAAAAGGGTATGTCGTTTTTCAATATAAATGTGTTTTGTTTTTAATTTCGTTATTATCCATTATTGACCGTAAACAATCTTTTATCGAAATTTCAGAGGAGGACACCCTTACCTGACAGGTTTATCCATAGCGGGTGGCATTTTCTGCCTAGGCGTCGAAGGGGCGATTTTCGGTCCACTGCTACTGTGCTGCATAATGGTCGCGATCAATTTGAGCAGGCGATACTTGCAAACACCGTCTGCCGAAACCATCAACACGATTCAGTCGCAAATCAGCAAATTGGAAACGTAACACACGCCTATTCGTCGCGTATCCAGCGACAGACTCTCGAAAAGGCTGCTGCGAAACGTCAGCGACGATCGGATCGTTGAGTGAAGCGAATATTGACATTACTTTTCTATCGAACAATCTTCTCGATGCCTTAGAGATCCGAAATGGACCTCAATGTTGGTTGTTATCATTTGTTAACGCAGTAAGGAGAAATTTATTCTTTACAGCTTTTAACATTTTTGTAATTTTTTATTCCAATTTTTTTTCCCCGCGCGTACTGCTTGTGCCTCGACAGGTAACTTTGGCGTTAAAGAAAGAGAAGCTTTAAAGAGAAATGTTGTTCTGTTGGCTTTTTTAGGGAATTAATCGAACGCGGCTGTCACGTCTTAAGATTTAAACTTGAGCGAATACTAAAAAACTGTGATCACATTCATTATATTATAGTTAACGTTAAGAATATAGTTTATTTCTTCGTTGTTGTTCCGGTAGTTTCGACGCTTTAAGTATTCTTGTAATCGTCTTCCTCCGGTAGGTTCGTTTTTAACTTTTACACATTTGTTCTTTTTCGTACGCCGACTCTAACGCTATTTTTAATACGTATTTTTGAAATTGTGACATAGTTAGACGAACATGACTAATAAATCTCATTATTAACGTAAACATGTCAGTAATAATTAAGAGACAACTTTTTCAAGTTTCCTAGCTTTGTGTGATTCGGTACAGAGGAAAAAATCGAACATAGGACTAGCATGAAAATTGTTAATAATATAGGTTATCTTCATACTAGTTGGCAATGTTACGAAGAAGTTTTAAAGGCTTTTCTAACGTGTGAAATTTATGTGAATATTTAAATATACGTAAATGCAGAATAATTAGATTGTACTTTGAAATTTCTTTACGTAATTTATCTTCTTCATTAAATCACGAATGAGCTCTGACACAATTCATTATTGTGTCACAAGAAGAATGAAAAAGCGTTTTTGTATCGATCATTTTATTCAAAGAAGGTTTTAAAAAACTTTAAAACAAAATGAAATTTTTGAAAGAAATGCTATTCAAGTAACGATTGTATAATATTTAAATATGTGTATACGTACAAACCTTTCGTAAAACAGGGGAACATTTTTACAACAATAAATCAAAACTTATAATAGATTTGCATTGATGTACATTAGTAATACAAGTTTGTGTAATTTTTCTTTCAAATGTCAGTCCAGGTAACAATTGCTGGGACGTATGGTAACATTATGAGGCGGTCATATCGAATGTTTTTCTATAGGAATCGCTGTTAAATTACTATATGTGAAATTTTACTACTGTATTGCATATATATTTACTTTATATATGGTTGTACATTTTGAATAAAGAGCTATATGTTTCGTAAAGATGTTGAAAAATCAATTGGAATGGGATTCTCCGAATTTTGTGTAAACATAATATTACTTCGACCCGCACCGACCCGACCTACACCGCAAAGTATCTGTACTTACGTTCGTTACGCTAAATTTGTACGCGCTGTAACTCACCAACGAATGAACAGAATTGCTTTCATAAACTGTTTTTGGATATGCCCTAGCCTAAATGTTGACAAGCAGTAGCTCACGAACAAATTGACAGAAAAACTAATAACCTCTTTTTGGATATATGTCGCTATATAAGCCCAACTTTGATCAGATAAAAAGCTGAAATATATTCTTCAAGTAATAGAGGAGGGGGAATGAAAAACCGACTTCATTTTTTCTATGAAAATTTGTACAAACTCGAGTAGTTTCCTCAATTTTCGGGTCATAATCATAACGAGTGCTCAAAATTCTTGTAATGTGTGTGTGGTGTGTGTGTGTGTGTGTGTAGTGTACCCATCTATTAACATTTTTTCAAAGATATCATGTTTTGGCTGAACTTAACTGATTAGATTTTGGGATATATGAATACTAAAATGGGGGGGGGGGGGGGGGGGAACAAAAACATTTTTTTGAAAAACCTTGAACTTCCATATCTTTCTGAATTTATAGTGACAAAAATTGCGAGCGAAGTGCGCGCCGCGGGTCTTTTCGCCGATCTTACATCTGATTAGATTTTGGTATATATAAATACCCTGGTAAAATGGAGCGTACGCGTACGCTTACAATGTCCGAATTCACTCTTATTATAAATACGCTTAGATAACGCTTTACGCTTCTTGAAGCGTATAACATATATAAGCGTGAATTCGGATACCGATTTTTACCAGGGTAATAAAATGGAGGAGGGACATTTTCTTGATAAACTTTAAAATTGCATGTCTTTCTGAATTTAGTGACAAAACTTGCGAGCGAATAAGCGCTCCAGGGGTCCAGGGGACCACGACACCGGTGGGGTTGGCGGCCACGCAGGCCGCCGGGGCAAAGCCCCTAATTTTTAGTTTTGGCCGATCTGTAGATCTGATTATATTTTTGGGATATATAAAATAATAATAATAATAATAATAAACGTCTTTATTGCACGAATAAAAAAAAAAAAAATGTACAAGGGGCGAGACATCACAGCATAATGCTGTTTTACATCCTGTCCCAAATAAATAATACAATAATTTGACAATGAATAATTTACAGTCTATATACATTTTTCGAATGCACTGTGGATTTTCAGATACAAAGACAGAATTTTTAGTGCAATTTTTGTTTTCATTTCTCCATCAAAATCTCGAGATACGCAAACATATAATATAATATATATAGTAATAAAAATAAAATAAAACATATAGATTATAAAAAGTAAAATAAAATAAATAGGAGAAAAAATAAAAGGTAAACGAAATAAATACTTAAATAAGAAAGGTATATAGGTCTATTTATATAACTAACTTCTTAAAGATAAAAAATAAAATTGTACGCCTGTTGTAAACCGCCTGACAGATTATGTCACACAATGATCCGTAAGCTTTATTAATGGCAACGCATTATATAAATATTCTAGCTATATATACCATAGTGAGAATGCACCATTTAATTTAGCAGTGCGGTGTTTCGGTTAACGAATGGTAGAGGATATAGCATTTCGTAATCGGTTGGGATTATTGCCACCCTGACGACCTGATTAGACGGGAGTAAAGATAACTACCCACATAGACAAGAAGATGTCTAAAAGATGTCTAAAAGATGTCTTTCATGTCTTGCAAGATATCTTAATCATGTCTAAAACGAAATCTATTAGATATCTTTTAGATGTCTTATGCAACACATTTCGATATCTTTTCGACTTCTTGAAGATATCTACAAGACATCTTTTCGATTTAAAAAAAAAAGTAGGTGGAAATCAAGCTGTAATTGAGAGATTTTTTAACCTACTTAATTATTCGCACTCGCTCGCATTAATTCTGCGGGAATAAACGAAACTATCGCAGAAAAAAATTTTCGGTTGGAAGGCGGATTCGAATCATTCATAAGAAGATTATGATTAACAGTATCAAATGCCCGTGTGAAATAATCAAGAAGACAGAGAAAGGATAAAAGCTTATATATTATCCCAGTTTGACAAAATATCATCAGAGACATCTAAGAGAGCAGTTTCACAGCCAAAAAATCGTCTAAAGCCGAACTGAAAATAGATATTGTAATTATATATTGAAATGCAACAATATAATTGCTCGTAACAAACCTCTTCGAAGATTTTTGAAAAAATAGTCAGGCGACTAATTGGACGTAGGTCTTTTGGTAGTTCGGGTTTAGAGACTTTCGGAATAGGATAGACGACTAATGCATTTTTCCATTCATCTGGGTAAACTATATTGGAGTAATAATATTAATTATATGAAGGATCTCAGGTAGACAGCAATTAACGACTTTCAGAAACATAACACCAGAAATGCCATCGACACCCACACCAGTGTAATTATAATCCTTTTAATAATTTTCAATTTCAACCAATTTGCTAATTGTAATTTCAGTAAATGAAAATGAGTAATCATGCGGAATTTTATTAATCCTGGAGGAATTGAAGAAATTCATGATTATCAATCATTGCTACGGGGGTATGATTAAATGCGAAATTTCCAGCTATTATATCCAAATACACAATAATAAAAAGAATGGGGTTCCCGTTTAAAAAATTTAATTTGACCTTTACATGATCTTCGACGTCCGTAAAAATCCTAGAACTTTTGTATTCAACATTTTTGGTCAATAAATTTGATATTTCCATATATATATATATCTGTGTATCAGTATCTGTATTAAGTAACAAGTATTGTACATTTTTATGGTTGTTTTAAACAAATCATTGTTTGTTCGTAAATTTGTTTATATATAGTGACCACAAGCAAACTGTACGACCAACGATGCGAAGTCATCATTTATATTCTCACCATATCTTGCATTTAGTATATGGATTCATTGGACTCCCTTGCGGACATTTGAAAGCTTTCGCAAAAAGTTGAGAGTTTTGAGCCGGGGCGTTAACCCGGTATTTGGATTTACTGTGCTCGTCAAAAATCATCATAAAATCGTACTGAGGAGTCGAAACTTCGCACCACATCTGAAAAAAAAAATTACTTTTTTCAATCTTCTCCTTGGAAGAGGACCAATATTGTTTGAATCATGTTTTTCATTACAAGAAATATAACCATTTTTTTTTTCAGAAAAAGATTCATTATGCACCAGAAAAAGTGTAATTTCAATTTTATTCTTACGAATTCTCGCACAATTCCCAACCGATTTCTCTGGAACTCGAATTACCCCAGCTAGCACGATTGTACAATGACGTCAAAAAGCCGTCAAAATGTTGATGAAGTATCGAAATGAAGGCATATTGACGTCATTTCACCATTCGTGTAGTTTGCTGGGACGTTCATAAAAAAGGCGTGAAAGCGCGCTAGAATATAGATTTGGACTTGTAAATGTATATCTATATACATATATAGTACTTTCTGTTTAATTTCAATATTCTAGGTTAGGAATTGACGTTATCGATCGAGATGCTTTATTTTTCCATCTATAGAAGATCTTACATTGGCCATAGAGATGAAGAACATCTGAGCCGTGGAGAAGTTTTCGAAACCCGGTAAGCGAGGTTCTTCCGCCTCTTTTTCGAGTTCTTTTAATGCAACGATACTCGTTTCTTCACCCATTGTATCTGCCACGTTTTCGTTAAGTTTCTTGAATCCGGATGGCTGTTTTAAGAATAGCATTTAGTCGTTATACAGATATAGGTTCCGTACTGCTACTGCACTTATACTTTATACACATATCACAGAAAACTGTATGTGTTTAATCGCGACCTTTAATTTATGAAACTATTTGTCGGATATCAATTAAAAATGTTGACGAACATAATTGAAAATTTTTGAAAATAAATTGTAAAAGAAACATTTTATATTATGAATTCATAACATATAATTTTATATTATGAATTTATAACATATAAAATTTAATATAATAAAAGTTTCGTATCTTTTATTTACTTTGGCGCCTTTTTCTTTCTTGGTGTATTCGTTGAACTGTTTTACGAAACATTGTTGTCTTGCTTTGTATTCGCTTTCCAGTGCTTTCGACCATTTTTCCAATTTTCCATCCTTATTGTACATGTGACCTATACACCGCAGACAATAAATGCGATTAACGTTCATTTCATATATACAGGGTGATGAAAAAAATATGGAAATCCTTGAAAAATCACGTAGAGGGTTGATCTAAAAAAAAAAAAAATAATAATAATAATAATAATATGAAGTGCGGGTCAATCTTGAAATAATATTCAACGAGGAATCGAATGGTGACCTTGTATTTGACCTTGGATGTAATTTTCAAGGTTCTTTCCGTGTCAATTTTTCTTTACCACCCACCTGATACTGTATTTGGACGTAACATATATCCCGCTCTTTCAATTGCCAATGCGAAAAATGTGTATTTCTATTTAAAAAACTAAAACTATGACTCTTAAATAAACTTGAAAATGACCTAGAAGGTCATCATTCGATTATACTTGTCGAAAGTTGATTGAGAAATGACCTTCATTCTTTTTTTTTAGATCAACCCTCCTATTTATATATATCGACGTTTCAACATCCCCATAAGGGTAATGCTTAATCGGTAAAGTAGTAATAGATATCAAAAACATCAAATCCGCCAGCAAACACAAAAGTAAAAGATACGCGTAACGACTATGTAGCATTTATTATGTATCAAACTAACAATTAAATATGTATAACTGTTACTTTTTGTGTTTGCCGGGATGAAATTATCACAAATTTTTTTCCTTCAATTTTGGCGCTACTAATGCCATTCTGCACATTATACATATACTATATATCACAGAAAAAGTAGAACGATTAAGAACTGAAAGTGCAAGTAATGTAGACCATTTTCTCTCATTTCTTAACAAATCCCATTTCCAAATAACAGGAATTAGTCGGTAGTTTTCTAATCTTAAACTGTATGTAACTTATATTATTGAAGTTAATAATAACATTTTAATGTAAATTCCTAACCTAAAATATTAATAAAAATAGAGATTATAGGTATATTATTAACCCCAAATCTATTTTAGGGCGCTTTTACGCGTTTTAAAAAAAATGTACGTCAAGTATCATCGAAATAATTTCAATTTCCGCTAAAAATTGTCATAGACTCATAAAAAAATCCGTAGTAGTGGCCCTATACGGGTTTGAACCCGAACAAGTAAATTGTTTCTGTTTAATTTGAATATTGTAGGTTAGGAAAATACTTTATCGGCCGAGCCGCTTTAGCTGCTCCTTAAGAACATGCCAAATTTATTTCTTAACTATATTAAAAGAGTGGCTGAATTGTTCAGTCCAAAAATTGATAAGCAATTATTTATTTATTTTAAATATAGAATAAATTGACTTAAAATAAAATAGATTTTACCTTCGGGATCGAAACCATGAGAAATCTCATGAGCAATAATCATGCCGATGGCTCCGTAATTCAATGTACTGCACATAAAGAATCTGCTTTAATACTGCTACAAGTCTACGTGACATTCCATTGGCCAAGATTTTTTTTTTTTTGTTACATATACTTTATCTTCAATAATGTAAAATTAAAAAATACATGACGATATTTGAAGTCACGTCATCAATAATTGACATAGACCAATATTTATTGGAAATTAGAGCGGCTCGGCCGATAACGTCAATTCGTATAATACAAAAGAAATTATACATATATTTTCAAGTCGAAATCTATTTTAGGGCGCTTTATTACGCGTTCTTTACGAGTGTGCGTTAATTTTTAGCGAAATCAGTTTAAAATTGCGCAAGAATCCGCGGTGGTTCTAAAGTAGAACAGTTATCGACCGAGCTTTTCAACCATAAAAGTATAAATACAAAGTGATTGAATCGATTTTTCAAAATTTGGGCTTTGGAAGAGTGATTCTACATAACATATTCAATCCTCAAAAAAATATCCATGAAATTGGTTCAAAATTAAACGAGAATTATCCGAAATAAATTATTTTCTCTTACCAGCACCAAAAATAATTTATTTCGGATAATTCTCGTTGAATTTTGAACCAATTTCAGCGATATTTTTTTGAGGATTATATACGTTATGTAGAATCACCCTTCCAAAGCCCGAATTTTGAAAAAGTGTTTCAAAACTTTTTTATTTATACTTTTATGGTTGAAAAGCTCGGTCGATAACTGTTCTACTTTAGAAACACCTTAATTTCAATTATTCTTGCAAATTCGCACCAAATTCAGAACCGATTTCGCTAAAAATTGACATACAATTCTAAAAAAAACTCGTAAAATCTCGCTAAAATACACTTGGACTTGAAATTATAATATATAGTTTGAATATTTTTGTTTATGAATTTACGTTATCGACTGAGCAGCTTTAGCTTCTTTTTACTTATAATATGTTTATCGCCGGAAAGAAAGTATCGTTGGAATAACCATAATAAATAATAATGGTTGTGTCAACCATGCTAATTGTGGGATTATTTGCCTTGGTGGCAAATAGGTAGGGTTTTATACGGCTATTATGTTTCATCCGGCATCAAGAAAACTCGTTTGTAAAAAAATTGTTGTAGTTGCCCGAATAATTTCAAAATTTGCCATTGTGCTGGAAGCGCCGCTGTACGGACAACTATCGCATAAATAATGTAAACATATAAACACATTGATAATAGATATCTTTATAATTAAATTTAACAATACTGGACACTATAATATAGTTATTGTCAATTAAAGTATGGTTGGCCTAACAATATCTTTTTTTTTTTCATTGTACGATTAATTTTTTGAACTTACCATATATTAACAAAATTTAAATTTATAATTATATCATAAATAAAATATATAGTATATAATTATATGACTTACCGAACAGTATCATCTGTATAAGCCGGTGGGTTAAAATCGGCTACTGGTACAGCTGAGTTATATGAAGAATTTTTTATTTAGCGTTTTGGCATTTTTATTTTTTTAATTTTATTTTTTGTGAATATGATTGTCAATTCATACTTAAGCGATTTTCGTCGGGGCTGTATTCTGCATTGAATAACATTGGATCGAGGGTCCATCTGCAAATAGAAGTTTTGTTAAGTATACCCACTAAACGATTCGTCACAGTGAAGTTCCAGTAATGTTTCTGAAACCGTAGATGTGAAGAGAAAAGAAAATTGTATCTTGCATAGCTTAACAATTTCATTTACTTTATTCTAAAATTGAAAAAACTAAACGTTTCTCTTACTTAAAAGAATTAAAAAAAAAAGAGATTTTATAAAATCTATGCAATTATATAAAAACGTTATATTTGATACGTTTCCGAGCTATAGGACGTTTACGGTTTCCGAAAAGTTGCTGAAACGTCTCTGTGACGAATCGTTCAGAGGGGAATTTACCAAGAAATTTAAAATTTATTATTTAAGAATGTACCTTTCTCTAGTATTATTATTTATTTTTATTACTATTAATATAATTATTATTTACTATTATTTATTATTAAAATACAAAAATTATCAAAGTGGTGATTAGATTTTAATGAACTTATATGACTTTAATTATTACAGATATATACCCTTCATCTTCCTTCTCGAAATCGTAATTTTCATCGTATCCATCAATTAGTCTCAAATGGCTTTTCAATAAGTATTTTGTGTAACTAATTACGTTATCCAACCACTGGTGTCCAATCGCCATCTGCGAATAAATATACATTCTTGCATTTAAGTTTGTATATAAAAAATTGATTTTCTTACAGATACATATAAGTATACTTGGTATGATAAAAAAAAAGAAGACATAATTTATTATGTAACATCTTGGGAAATTTTGGGAATAGAAATTTCCTTTTCTTCATATTAACTGCGATAAAAAGAACCCATAAAGCTGCTTTTTAAAGACTAATTGATATCTTCATGAAAAAAAAGTTTGCCATTTTATGATATTAAAGGCATATAAAATTACGTTAATTGTTTTGTTTAATTACCCCAGAGTACAGTTTAGCCATTCGGGTGGAATTATTGTACCAGTCCGGGAAACCAACGTAAGACTTCATTTTGTCAACTTTTGCTATCATTGCATTTTTAGTTCTTTCGTTTAACCAATCAGCCATGGAAATTTTTCTCTTCATTATCACTCGCATTTCATTTATCATATCTTCGGTCTGTAACAATTTCACATAATAAATAATTATTACCCCAATTTTTACCATCTGTAATCTCTCTTTCTCTCTCTAAAAAAGAAAAAAAAAAATAATAATAATAATAATAAGAATAAGAATAAATAATAAATAAATGTATAATTACGTTTAAAAATGAAAGATTTCTTTTTTTTGTCGATTTTAAATAAATAATAGATATAATTAGGAAATATAATAATATTTATGTCAAAAGGCATATTCCAGGGAATTTTTACATATCAAATGGCAGTTTCCGGGACATTTGGCAGTTACCGGGACTGACCCGGAAGTTTTTTATGTCAAAAGGCAGTTTCCAGGACAGGTTTTATACACGATGCCGACATATATGTGGACAACACATGTGTGTTCCAGGCAGGTTGT